>CAWUHX010000096.1:312985-459584 GCA_963922205.1 Romanomermis culicivorax | reverse complement strand
ATTTTTGAACAATTTTTAGAATTTTTCTTGACATTGCTCAGCAAAAAGTGTATTATATTATCCACACTTTAAACGTGAGTATCATCATGCATATTTTCTATTAAGCATAATAATAATAATAATAAAATGGTTTTTGTTGTGTTGCAATCTGTACACAGCTATATTGACCAGCGGGATTTCGGCGGCATTGATAACCATCCAGACAAAAGTTGGTTCCATTTTTCGTGAATGCGTCCACTGCCCGTTGATCGCACCGTCCCCCATTCCGAATGCGGGATTTACATACATTGGCATCACATACCAAGTATTTTCCTGAAATGGTATTTTGACTCAAGTAAATGCGAGGAAATTGGGACAAATTCAGTTAACGCAATGTGGGCTCAGGGTGTAGGATAACACAATTTTACCTAAATAGACCTTAGGCTTAGGCTTAGGCTTAGGCTTAGGCCTTAGGCTTAGGCTTAGGCTTAGGCTTAGGCTTAGGCTTAGGCTTAGGCTTAGGCTTGGCTTAGGCTTAGGCCTAGGCTTAGGCTTAGGCTTAGGCTTAGGCTTAGGCTATTGTTTGAATCAAAGCAAAATTTTGTGACAATAAATTCTAATGTTGTTGCTATATTTAGACCTTTTTTTTTGGGCTTGGGGCCTACCTGTACAAGTTTTGTTGATACAGTTGGGGCTCGGAGCGTATGAATAATCCTCTTTGGTGAACCTGGCCTGCAAACCATCTTGGTTTTTCAATCCGACAATTTTACCAGTTATCTTATCCCGATATCCAAATGGTAACATTGGTTCGCTTAAACCGTCAATCCCTACAGCATAGGTATTTAAAATTCAAATATCATAAAAACCTCAAAATTTAACCTTCACCTTGCGATAGGCAAGCTGGAGCCGTAAAATTTGCATGGCTGGGCTTTATTTTCCACGTAGCTTGTAGATCTTCGTACAGTTTATCAACAAACGAATGATGCATCCAAAAACATGGATCGAACGAAGCTCTATTCAAATTGTTCATAATACCATTGACTAGCGTATGAATTGTTCCGTGAATCAGCTCCAATAGACTGGAAACGCAATAGCAACATTGAGTGTAATTTGATAACGATTGCATAACACGTATGTCGTTTGGACGAATAGTCCGATTGCCTTGACAATTGCGAGACAGAAAGCCGTCGGGTGTTCGAAAATTCGCAAATGGTCCCATATTGACGAAACCATTTGACGGTCCTTCAGCAGATGAAATTGGTAATATGCAATGTTTAATATAAGTGAAGCTTGAAGATGAAATTTGGATATTATTAACCATTAAATATATATCATAAGGTCTTTATATGTCGCTAATATTAAATATGTTATGTTATCAACAATTGAATATTTTACGTTATCAACAATTAAATGAATATCATGAGGCATGTCGTGACATAAATATTTATGTTATCGACATTTAAATGATTATCACAAGGCATGTCGTGACATAAATAACATATCGTGTTTATATGTCACGAGTATTAAATATGTTATGTTATCAACAATTGAATATATATCGTAAGGTCTTTATATGTCGAGAGAGTTGAATATTTTATGTTATCAACAATTGAATATTTTACGTTATCAACAATTAAATGAATATCATAACGCATGTCGTGACATAAATACCATATGGTCTTTATATGTCGCGAGTATTAAATATGTTATGTTATCAACAATTGAATATTTTATGTTATCGACAATTAAATGATTATCTTAAGGCATGTCGTGACATAAATATTTAGGTTATCGACAATTGAATGATAATCTTAAGGCATGTCGTGACATAAATAACATATGGTGTTTATATGTTGCGAGTATTAAATATGTTATGTTATCAACAATTGAATATTTTACGTTATCAACAATTAAATGAATATCATAAGGCATGTCGTGACATAAATAGCATATGGTCTTTATATGTCGCGAGTATTAAATATGTTATGTTATCAACAATTGAATATTTTAGGTTATCGACAATTAAATGATTATCATAAGGCATGTCGTGACATAAATAACATATGGTGTTTATATGTCGCGAGTATTAAATATGTTATGTTATCAACAATTGAATATTTTATGTTATCAACAATTAAATGAATATCATAAGGCATGTCGTGATAGTTAAATATTTTATGTTATCGACAATTGAGTATGTTATATTATTGACAATTAAACATTTTATATTATCAGCAAATAAATAAATATCAAAAGGCCTTAATATGTCAGGAGTATTAAATATTTGATGCTATCGACAATTAAGTTCATGTTATCCACAATTAAATATACCTGAAAATTATCAGCAATTGAATTACCTAACAAATCATTGCTGAACATGACAGAGTCGCATGGGGAAGGCAACTGCGAATCGAGAGTTGAATCCCAATAAGGAATGGCCACGGTGTTATCCCCCGAAACTTCTTGCAATTGCTTTTCCAGCCTAAGAAACGGTGAATAAGTTTAAATAATGCTAAATTTTTCACCAGAAGATCAAAAACTTACATAAGTAAATAAATCCTATGGAAAGGGATGAAACTGCAGCCAAAGTGAGCTTGAGGCGAATAGGCGGCGCTGTGCAAACTGGCGTGCAAATCGAAAGCATTGTAACTACTATTGACTACTTTATTCTTCAAAGCGACGACTGCATTTTGAAAGGCTAGTCGTTCTTGGTCGGTCATGGCTCGATATTCTTTCCGGATAACTTTAACTACGGGTGCTTCGCGTTTAACACTGAAAAATGAAATCAAGTTGGAGTGCAGACATGCAATTTGGAAAGGATCCACAGGGTTACCTCCACTGTGCAGTGTGATACAGGGGGTGTAGAAAGTAGGTCTGGCCGTCTTGGTCTAGTGGTTATCGCCTCTGACTGCTAGTCTCAAGAACCAGGTTGGATTCCAGGTGTAACCCCAAATTTAATTTCTGGTAGCTGGCCCAGACAGACACAGCCTTTCATCCTCTCAGGGTAGATAAATTGTTTAGGCGAGCTTGGAACGTTGCTTGCTGGGGTCCACTCAGCTCAGTTAGCATGTTGGCGATAGTGTGGCTTATGAGAAGGTGGGCCTATTCTATTATGAGGTAGGTAGCCGGTCCTGCTGGTCAGGCATATGCCAGCCTGTGGAATGTGGCCTCCACTAGGCACTAAGAAGCACCCAAAAGGCGCCTCTCATATAAGGTGGGCACTTATATGACCGTATAGTCCTGTATAGCCTGCCTTTCCAGCTACTGGAAAATAGGTAGGTGTACCTGCAAAAATTAAAAAAAAGTCGGCCTGAAGCTTCAACGTGTAAAATTTGACCTCGATGTAGAAAGTACGCCCAAAGCTCCATGTGGACAGCATGCCTCAGCCCAACTTGGGGGTTAAGATTAACCATGTCCCCCAAAAAATTTCAGGGCAGCTCCTAAAATTTGGTGGTTTAGCGGGTTTACTCGTTTTTGATTTTTATGATTTTTACATATTCGTAAACATTTTTCATTGATTACCTATGCTTTAGCATTGTTTTTGGTAGACGTTTTTCGCTTATTTGGGACGCATTTTTTATACAAAATGTATGAAAATCGTGTCATGAAAATAGCGCTGAAGCATAGGGAATCAACAAGAAATGTGTCTAGAATACCTAAAATTAGTGTCCCCAACAAAATTCTGCTTAAAAATTTGTTAAAAAAAGAAGTGAACCTATAAAACCATTAAATTCTAAGAGTACCACTAAAAATTTTCTGGGACATGATTTTTGAAGCTCGGGTGTTTAAACTTGTGGGTTCAAACTGCTCATGGAGCATTTTTTCAGACACACTAGCCACACTAAACCTGAACCTGAACCTTAGCCTAAGCCTATGCCTAAGCCTAAGCCTAAGCCTAAGCCTAAGCCTAAGCCTAAGCCTAACCCTAAGTCTAAGCCTAAGCCTAAGCCTAAGTCTAAGTCTTAGCCTAAGCCTAAGCCTATGGCTAAGCCTAAGCCTAAGCCTAAGCCTAAGCCTAAGCCAAAGCCAAGCCCAAGCCTAAGCCTAAGCCTAAGCCTAAGCCTAAGCCTAAGCCTAAGCCTAAGCCTAAGCCTAAGCCTAAGCCTAAGCCTAAGCCTAAGCCTAAGCCTAAGCCTAAGCCTAAGCCTAAGCCTAAGCCAAAGCCTAAGCCTAAGCCTAAGCCTAAGCCTAAGCCTAAGCTTAAAACTAAGCCTAAGCCCAAGCCTAAGCCTAAGCCTAAGCCTATGCCTAGGCCTAAGCCTAAGCCTATGCCTAAGCCTTGCTCAGGTCAAAGACCTTACTGAGGGCTTCTTTTCTTCTGTGTGGGTCAGATTAATCACAGAGAATTCTAATCTTCATTTTTGAATTTTCGCAGCATCAAGGATGTACTCACACATTCCTAAATTTTCGGCTCTTCCTGGCTCTGAAAGCAGCTGCCCTTGCTTTTAAAGTACGTTTGGCCAAACTTTGTAAACAAGCGTTACTATCCTTGCATTGTTGGTGACTTTTCAGGTAACTTTTTTGGAAAGGCAAGAGGGGTAATTGGATGGGATCAGCGACGGGGTCGAATTCAGGATCGCTTAATTGTGGTATATTCAATTTGGCTGTCAAATCCCACGCTTTGGACATGTGGCATAATTCTTTGAGTTGCGCTTCCAGGAGTTGAGGGTTGGTCGATTTTTGCTCTTTGGGCAATTTTTTCAGTTGTTCTTGTTCGCAAGGGTCTGAATCAAATATATTAGTTAAAAAAACAAAAAAAATAAAATTATTTATAAATGCTATTAAAAATGAAAAATTATTAAAAAAACTATTAAAAATTAGAATTTATTTAAAAGAACTATTAAAAATTAGAATTTATTTAAAAAACTATTAAAAATTAAAAATTATTGAAAAAACTATTAAAACTTAAAACTAACACAACAAATTATCAAATCTCACTCAAATCATCCAGCCAAGCTCCAACTCGATTGATTTCCAAAAAAATTATCAATGTTACAGTAAAATATGGTGACATTTTGAAAATTTTCAAGATTAACCACGAGGAATTCTATAAAGCGACTCCACCATATGGCAAGAATTGTGTAGACAAAGCTGCTGTTTTCTGATTTTTATGTTTCTAATGATTAAACAAAAGCAGGTGCATGTCATCCGTACCCGTGTACGGGTAATATAAAAGTGTTCCTGGATACTATTTGAATAATTTTTTTTGAAACAAAAATAACTGCTATGCTATCTTGTTGCGTCTAATTGTAAATGAAATTTTCAGATATAAATCACAGGTAACTACAAGAAACATGTAACACTCTTCAGTTTTAAGGTTTTTAAAAATGTTGCAATTTCTTGTTTCTCGTAATTTCTCATAAACAATGGAGTTAAATTTAAAATTTATACTCAAAAAAACCAGCAAAAACTTTGTCCCATTAGATGGAGACGTTGTTTCCCAGTCACATTGATGGAAAACCATATCATATTGATAGAAAAACGTGATCCTGTCGCAGTGAGTGACAGGCTTTGACCGACGTTGCGAGGCTCTTCCTACATTGGGAACCTAACCCGGCTAGTACTGGCTATAGGAGATAACTATTGGTACTCTGGTGTTGCTCTGGGGTTACTACTGTAGAATAATGGACAATGCAGCCCGGTTAGGGGTGACAGTCTCGAGGTCCTGCTCAGTGTGAAGGGGGACATTCGCGAAATGACCCGACTCTGGGACCTGATTGTGAACCAAAAGATCCCTTTCTAGCCCAAACCCGAGGGGAAGGAGACCTTCTTAGCTGGTGAAAAGTGACTTAAATAGGGTTACCCAAATTACCTACAACAGCAATAAGTTGAGAAGACTCACCTAGTCCGGCTTCAACAAACGTTTGGACAAATGGGCAATGGGGTCCCTGGGTTGACGGTTTGGCTGACAAACTGCAGCGGATTGTCCAACTTGATTACTCATATGTCGAAACACAGGAGGGCGGGGGCAACTCTTTTATTGAACACATAAGATGGGGTAACAACCTGGCACAATAGGCCACAGGCAAGAGTTTATGCAAATTAAGAGTGGTGGACGCGATGTTGAATAATAAAATATGTAAATTAATGAAGGTGGGGCCGAGGGCTAAAACAAGATGGAAAACTGGGTTAACCCAAAAATGAGCGAAAAACTAGAGTAACATGCCCTTTCAAGGACCTTGTCGACTACAATACAGCCTAGGCCGAGCTCATGACGCCCAAGCTAACTTCTGCAGAGAAAATGGCGCAGAAAATGCCTATGGTCACATAGACATTTTCCCAGCTCAAGTACGTTCAGCACTGAGGCCGACTTTAGTGCCTATGCTAAACATATGAACGTCTATAGAAAAAACTTCGTAACTAGTCGTTTTGCATAGCAAAAGTGACACTAGTCTTTACTGATAAGAGGGGCATGGAATGCACCCAAAATAGCCATGAGCTCGTGGTGCTCGCTTGGTGGAAGTTTTTAACTAAAATTTAGCCCATGTGCAAAAGAAACAAAATAAATGAAATACAATAAAACAGAACAGAAAAATGCATGTGCAACATAACAAATGGAACAAAATATAAGTAAATGATAAAAAGTGGCAAAAAATGGAATATCAGCATGATGACAATCACGTGACATTGATGAGTTGATCGGCACGTGACAGTATGTTTATCCTCTACTGGCGGCGCATACATACAAGGTTGATGAGGTATTTGTTATGCTGGCCAACTAACATAATTCATTGATAAATAAATGATTGTAAATAAAGATAGAGAGAAGACGAAATCGGACGAATGAATAGTTGGACAAAGATACAACTATCTATATGCAAAATATGATGCAAACATAGATTTACATAGGTTTATGGGTATATAAAAACCAAAAAAAGCAAAAGTGGGCAAAATTTACATGCAAAAAAAACTGACTACCCATAATCACTACAGACCAGATTATTGCACGCTAAATTTCTGTTAAACATGTATAGAAATATGTGCGAAAATTGGCAAAATTGCTGAAAAATTCGAAAGAATCATTCATTTTTAAGTTCTTGCATTCTTACATGCTGATCAATTTTCCAACATCACGTGATTCTCCTCATGCTGATATTTTATTTTGTTGATTGTTTGCCACTTTTATTTTGTAATCATTTGTCATTTACTTTTGTTTAATTTTGTTTATCATTTATATAAATATTTCTGTTTTGTTTTTGCTGTATTTCTTTTATTTTGCTTCTATTTTCCAAGCAGGCTACAGTATGCCTCTTTAGCTAAAAACTTTCTTTAGGAGAGCTCCACGCGCTCACAGCTATTTTGAGCCATGTTATATGACTCTTGTGTCAACAAATTTGGCGTCGCTTTTGCGACACAAAGCAAATAGCTGAGAATTTTTTTTTTAAGAAGTTCATATGTTTAGCATAAGCACTAAAGTCGGCCTCAATCCTAAATGTACTTGAACTAGGAAAAATGTCTAAGTGACCATAGGCATCTTGTGCACCATTTTCTCCGCAGAAGTTAGCCTGGGGGTCAAAAGCTTTGCCTAGGCCTTACTGTAGCTGACAAGGTCCTTAAAACAGCATGTTGTTCTAGTTTTTCACTAAGTTTTGGGTTTATCATCTCCCATCGTTTTTCAGTATGCTCCATGCCCCCATTTTCACTTCCTCGCCCACCGCCCACATTTGAATAATTTTAGTTTATTATATTTCGCCCCATCCACTGCCGATTTGCATATTTTGTTCCGCATCACCGTTTACAGATAATAAAAGAGTCGCCCGGCCTTTTTTGTGTTCAATGCCTTAGGAACTGGATCAAATTACCACTCCATTGCCTACAGCCCACCTCAGAGACCCCATCATTCATCAAATCGTTTGTTTGTAGCCAGACTAGGTGAGTCCTCTTATTATATTATTTTAGTGGGTAATTAGGGCAACCCTTGCTAAGTCGGTTTTTCTCCCTAAGCTTTTACCCAGTTAATAAGGGCTCTCTCCCCTCCAGTTCAGGCTAATAAGGGATTCTTTGGTTCACAATCGGGTCCCAGAGTCGGGTCATCTCTCAGATGAACCTGTGCCTCATTCACACTAAATAGGACCAGGGACTGCCACCCGTAAGCTGGCCATGTTATCCTTACTCTACAGTAGTAAGCCCAGAGCAGCACCAGAGTACCTATAGTTCCTTCTATAGTTCCCAAATAGGAAAGCATCCCAACAGACACAGCTTTTCACTTTTTCTATCAATGTGACAGGGGCTTTTCTATTTAATGTGACCATACCATTGCTGCAGGAATTTTCACTTTTGAGCAAAACCAGCGATACTCAGCACAGCAAGCTACCTGAAACATTTCACTTTGAGATATGATTAAATTTAAACTTATCACAGTGAAGGTCGTACCTCTCAGAAATCCTCTCTTAATACATCCCTGTGGTCCAATTTCTCAAAATTTGGATCTGAAAATTTCTGATAAATTTGCAGTTTCATTGAACTGTTCTCCTTCTCATTAGTGTCAGTAGCAGGTGCTTGGGGAGGTAGTCATCCTCTTAACCAATATGCTGCTGTCAGTGCGGCTAGACTTGTCACACCATTCATGATCGGCTTCCACTCCTTCCAGTCAATTGTGATGTCCCTGGCTTTGCCAAAAGCCAGTCTTTGATTCCTGAAGTCTACTTCTACATGCTTCAACCATGTCTTTGAAACATGCATGAATGGGAGAGGAAGGTAGACAGTGAAGGCCGCAGAATCCAGTTCGGGATTGGTTGGAAAAGGCCTCAGGTACTAGTCGCTAACGTAGCCCCAATCAATAATCAAAAGTGGCGTGCGGTTTCTGGGTACCACCAAAGTAGAATGACTTCTGTATTTCCCCACAAAAACGAACACTAACTTTTTCCGGCATTTATGACCATAAATCACAACACATAGTTATGCAAAAATATAAAACAAAACAAAAACGAAATGTTGAATGCAAGAGTCTATTCATTTTGAATGTGTATTGATAAAGTTAAGTTTACAGTAATTAATAATAATGAATAATACCAGTTTAGCTAAATGTGTCGTATACTACGTCTTCTCTAGTGCTGTTCTTTGAATCATTCAGTCGGGCATATGCTCCCGCTAGAGGAGTTTGCATGGATGTGTTGGGCACCCTGTTGATGGCAAGCTGCATCAGGAAATGGCCATGCAAATCAACGAATTGGATGACCAGCAACGCAGACATTTGCATAGAAGTGGAGCCCCACAAAGAGAAGGAAGCGATAGTGAAAAAACATTCTTCACTATTATCATCTTTCTATAATATTTTGGTGAGTATATGCTGGCATCCAATAAAATAAACCCAGCAACTTGTTATTTAATTTACATGAATTATATAGTGGTGTAACCACATTCTTTTTAACATTCATCGGAAATTATTGTTTTACATATTCTTTATTACTTAGATCAGACCGATCATTTGGAGCCAAGGGCCAGAGGCGCAGGCGCCTGCTTACTGACTGCAAACTCAGGAAAACCTATCAAGGTATCCTGCAAGTAAGTCTATCCCGGAGGGGATACCTTTCTCTCCTAGGAGACTGTGAGGGCTTTGTTGTGAGGCCCCCCTTGTTGTTGCCAGGTCTGGGGGACTGAACTGTTGCACAATCTCCAAGGCTTAGCCAAGGGATTAGTTCTAACAGGTCAGTTCAGACCAGCACCAGTCGTTTCTTACACCCTAAGGAAAGACCTGCACAACAGAAGCCGATTGTCTTTCACAGGGCAGACATGGCCAAATCATTGTAGTCTTCATTGTTGAATTTGGGCTTCAATCAGTGGCTGGTGATTGCACCTGGCTCAAATGTTCTCGTTTCATTGTTGATCAAGAAGCAAGACCCCAATTATCTGCCTCATGCATCACATTTGAAAGAACACGAGCTCTGGCCCTGGCTATTATGTTCACATTGGGTACACTTTTCGCGTTTTTCCCAATTTTCTTTTCACGTATTGTGAAAAATGGTTGTTTGAGAAAGACGCCTATCTCACTTTTATTAATTTGACAACATTTGGTAAGGCAGTTTAAAATAAGACTGCATCGAAGCTACAGTATTTTCTCTAGGTTTTGTGAATATTTGGTTCAACAGTCATTTTATCATTTTCCATAACTTCTGATTCAGGGGCCATTTTTTAAATTTTCTTCTGAATCTAGGATCATATGAAAATTATGCAATACTGCGCAAGCTGTGATAACGTGTCCACATTTCTTTGGAGTAAAACGAACCTTGCAGTTTGAGCCCAAACAGGGAAATCATATTTTTTAAAATTTCATTAGACCACTCAGTAACCATTCGAGTTGATGATTGGGCATAATTATATCTTTTTTCGACTTGGCTCATGTCGAGGATGGACATAGTCTACCTCCAGGTTGCGAAGAAATAGCCAAAGTCGACGCAAATCGCATCGACGCCCATTTGCACAGACACCGTGCATAAAAGTGCGGGTCGTCTATGTTTTTGGTCATTCTTTGATTATATGTTTATTTTATAATAGAGAAAATCGGCGGGCCAGTACCCCATTTATTATAATACTGTTTTATATTATTTTTGTGGAGAATTTCCGCCCGCAATACAACGTCCCCCAGCCGGACATTTAGTTGATTACTCGCAGCGGAGGGAACGCAGGTTAGACCCCGGATTTCTGGAGTGCCACCCAGCGTGCAAGTCTACATTTGCAACTCGATTCTTGGCCTGACTTCTAGGTTTGCCCCGGATTTGAAGTCACTCGAGCTCAGAGAGTTATTTAATCTTCTGCAGTTCTTTGGAATGAAAGCAGGAGATCTTTGTTGATTTTGAGACTGACCGAACTGTTGCAAACTTATTCTACCTAAGGTTTCGGCCTGAGTAGGTGAATTAGCGAGTGACTGATTAGGTCTATTTTTGACACCAATTCATTTATTACATTTCTCAACTTCCACCAAAGTCTCATTTCAACACTCACTGGGTTAGCCAAAGGTGTCATTGTGTATCACAAAGATGGATATCCTCAGTTCCCTCATTATATGCAAATTAGGAAACAAAGTTTCCAATTTTTCTTTCAAGTTTAATGCATTGAAAATCCGTGAATCATGCACTCTTCCTTTCCCGCTGGCCACAATGTTCCTGATTTTGGGCCGATCATCACAAACTAATTGGACATTAATCAAGAAAAATCCTCTCCAGTTTCAATACAGTTCGCTATCATCCCTGCTAGGCCTATTTATTTGAACATGAGTCCCAATGATTGTGCCAATGGCACCAGGCATCCTCTTTTTGCATGAAAACGTTTTTGAATCTTCTCATACTCTTCTTGAGTCAGAAATTTGATATAATTCAGTATCATAGCAGCTGTATTTCTGGCCACTTTGTGAAACATTTCACAGAATGCTGGTTGACTGATTCCTTGAATATCGCCAATTTATTTTTCATAATTTCCAGAAGCTAGATACGGCAACATCCCCACAACCTAAAAATAATATTTTGCAGATGGCAAAAGCAAAGGTTACAGAGTTCAAAAAATCACAAAAAGCAACAGGTGGAGGTCCACCAGCACCAGACCCACCAGAGCTTGTGAACAAAATATTCGAGCTTATTCCTACTCAATTTGAAAGAATTGACAATGAGTATCATGATGATGTAATTTTGATTGGTGGTACTTGTAAGTTATTGTTATGCTTAGGTCTCTGCTTAGTGCTTAGATCCGAAGACGTCAGCAACATAACTGAAGGCGCTATGGGCTTGTGTCCAACCAACCACTGTAGGTCACTCAAAGGAGCTTTCTATAAGTAATCAGCTAAACACAGTACAACAGTTCTCTAGCAGAAGTAAACACAACCTTCAGTAACTAATAAGTAACTAGAACATCTAACCCTTGCAATTGATAAGCAATCCGGATTGCCCCAGATGCTTCCTAAAGGCTCACACAAATAAACAGAACTGATTATACTGATATCCTATATAAAGGGTGGGAGCACAGAAAAGTATAACAAATGAATAATCATCCTCTTTCTGGTCGGATTGTGACTTCTCCCAATTCACCAATTTTGCATAGATGTGGGATGACTGCTACCATAACTACATCCCCAACATTGCCCCAGCCTTGCAACTGACCAATGGGAGCTGACCAATGGGAGAAACCATGAGCAGGACTTTTACCTTTTACAGTCTGACCTACTACAGGATCGCAACTCTATAAAGGATTATGACCAGACCCCGAAGGGTGTAGAGGACATAATCATCATGACCTGACCCCAAAGGGTGTACAGGTCATGACTACCTCCAACTTCACATCTTTCACAAGGTTAGGGAGGTCTGTCCACTGAGATGCTGCAGGACGGTTGACCATTGATCTAGCATCTAATGAATCGATGACTCTGCCTCCACCTGACTTTCTCCGGCTCTGCCAGAATGCCTTGTGGCTCTTGAACTCGGAATTTCCACGAGGTAGAAATTCCATACTGCGGGAGTAATGAGAGTATAAAAAATTTATAAGATTGGCCGAAATCAGGAAATTTTAAGGCAAAAAACAATTAAAATCAATATTGGGTACATTTGAGAAATTTTCAGATTGAAAAATCCAAGAGATAATTGATGAAACTGGATCGGAATCTCAGTTTGAAACTTTGGAAGTTGATGATAGAGTAATGCAGTAAATTGTTGAGACAAAGTTTAAAAAACACACTGTGACTTCAGTTTATCAACCAACAACAAAACGCCGGATCAAGTTTCGAAAGTTTGAAGACAGAAAATCATGAAAAAAATGACATTGTTGGACAAAGAAAATTCTCAAATTTTAATGTTGTTCAAAAAAATGCAAGGTTTTGGATGCAGAAATAAAAGTCTTTCAAGCTAAAACAGGATGACAAATAGTTATTCGAATAATTGTGTAACATTAGTATTGTGAAACAGGCAGTAACCCATCGAAAATGTAATTTACTATATGATGTCATCCTTCCTGTTAAAAAATTCTTGAATGATTAAGCAGTGAGCAACGTGTGTTTTAATTAATGGATTAAAAGTAAAAAAATTGCACACTTTTTGGATAAATGTGTAATAAGTTTGACAAAGTAATTTGTCATGTAATCAATCGCTCATCACGTCCATTAAAACTGATTTATTTCATGACAATGTATGTATGTACAGGCATGCTATTAATCAACTTCGACAAGATATTGACCAATAGCTTTTTCAATTAATTTCTTGTATGGATGTGCAGTAATGTGTCTTTCTACTCCATTTTCTGTTGATGAGTGAGAAAAACCGACCAGTTGACATTTCTCGGTTGATTGATCACAAGCTATCAAAGGGTTGTCTCCCGTCTGAAAAAACATCATCAACAAAAGTTAAAAGATTGACACTTTTAATTAGACAAGAAATCAACTTACAAAATTAATGCTAAGCCTTCCTTTGAGATAAAGACGCTTGGTATCAACTCGGCTAACTGAACTTTTTATAGTAGGTTTTTCAATCAACTCTACCGGAATAATAGATAATGCCTTATATAAATAATCAGCTGAAAAATTGTAAAATTAGAATTTCATCAACAAGTAGCTCTTTTTTGATTACATGTATTCCAATCAGCCATGAAAAGTTTATATTCTGCAAGTTCTTCGACATTGTGATCAAACAATGATATTGGTTGTATGTATTGGTTGAACACAAAACCAGTGTTTAGCTCAATTATAGCAAGTCTATATCTTGTTGAGCTTTGTTCGTCCATTACAAAATTCTCATTATTGCTATAATCAGTGTGGAAATCTTTGAAAAATACGTTCTCTTGGCCGCTGCTCCATTTTTGATGGAAATAAGAACCAGCAACAATGACACGTTTCTGGCTGTTTAGCTTCCTGAATAAGAATTGCATTTATACATTAGAGATTAATCACGATATAGCTGTATATCAAACTACTGTATTTAAAATCTAACGAGTTCAAGTAAATGAAAATTAACTTACCGGCTATAGAGTGCACAGTCCAGTGTCGTTAAAACAAAATTTGTTTGATCACTCCTGCCTAATTCATGGAATTCGCTTTCGTTCAACAAGACCCCCATGCATATCTTGTTTGATATTGTGAAGTAAACGAGCCACGGCATAGTATGTGGCTCAGACAGAAATGATCCTGTTGCAGGCTCATAGGAATGTACTATTGGATATTCAGTAATTATTCCATCCGTAGGCAAATTCAGCAATATGTCAAATTTATATACAATGTCCCCAATAGTCCTTGAGCCTAAAACTGGCAGGTCAAAGGTTTCAATCTTTGCCCTCGACTGCAACATCAGGGTAACGGATGCAACAAAGTTCAAGCTGTCATTTCTGAAACATAAATCATATAATTAAACAACATAGGAGTAAACTTTTCAACCATGCTTACCCTAATTTTATCAGGCAACTCGCTGCTGCTCTTATTTCGGCTAATTTTTCGATTAGGGAGATACTACCAGTACAGTGGAAAGGTTGAGTTCCATATTTAATGCTAACATTCCACCTGGGCCAAAACATTCCAACATTGGTTTTTCGTCCTGATTCTACTTTGTATGATAAATCTGTGAGCGAAAAACTATTAGATTTGATAGTTCATGATGGAAGTGAACATCTAACCTGAATGGTAACCAATATAGCTTCCATGATCAAATGCAATTTTGACCCAATCTGGATCATAGATATCATAATTTGAGTCCAATATTGACTTGGAAAAATAGCAACGTTTGCCAGAAGACCAATAGCTGCACATGCCATCTCTATTTCTTTGATAGCAAATTACAGCACATTCGTGGGCATTTTCCGCAACAGAATATCCCCGAATACTCTTTATCGAGAATACACTTCTCCGAATCTCAATATTTGCTAGCATAGAAATGTTGGAATAGACACTTTGATGCTCAGGTTTGTAATGGATCTTTTTGTCCAGTAGCTCCAGAGGATCGGTCGTCATGCCTTTCATCAGATATCTAGCATATACCAATGATTGCCAACCATTTGCACTTTTTCTTGTGTCATACACTGCTAGGTCTGTATTGTGAAAATTGTGTTGCCGGATTCGATCATGGGTAGCAATTATCCAAGGCAATAAATGAGCAATGCTGGCAAAAATCCATTTATTTGTGTGATCAGAAAAACCTGATATAACGCCTTGAGCTACAGGCATTGATCCGTAAAAGCAAACGAGAACGCTTCCAGAATCTCCCTGGAAATCATAGATGATGAAGGTTTTTGAGAAAAAATTGTCATTAGTACAGTTTTGAATAAATTCTATAAAATCATAATCAAATGGCAAAACTTACATTGACAGGTGTGGATGTTGCTGACATTGATTCACCAGAGAAAGCTTCGCCATCCACAGAAAAATTGTGGAAGCTCACAGTCTGAAGACCTATAAAATTTGAAAATTTTGATGTCCTTGGGAAGGAAGTTGAGACAAGCTTCAGAACTTGAAACAAATGTAGTATTTTTGTATTGAAAATAAAATCCGGTTTTTCAAGCGGAATAATATACCTCGGTCTCCTGTGCCCGCCAAGCCGGATATTAAGCAGTTGTTCACTTCATCTAAGGAATATTTGGACAAAACTATGGGCTTAATATGGCTACTGTACGAAACTGGAGAATCCAGGAGTAACATGGCAATATCGTAGTGAACGTGACTGTCATTCTTGTGGTAGTTTGGGTGTTTAATGGCTGCAACTACTCTCCTTTCGACTTGTCCCCGTTCTCTCAATGAACGATAATGTTTACCAAAGTATATTTTATTACGTCCACTGTATACGATTGTTCCAAATTGTCTGAAAAGGCAAATTTATTATTTTCAATGGAAATCAGCAGCACTGCACTATGTTAAGCTTTCTCCTTCCTAAGCAAGCTGCCTAAAACATCTTTTAGTTTACTGACAAAAATTTTTTCATCAACTTTAAGTATTAGTACAATTCAATTTATGTCTTACCTGCCTAAAACACAATGTGCTGCAGTTAATACAATATCTGATGATCCTTCCGTAATGCCGTCCAAACCATCGAGCTTCGGATCGACCAGGAAGCCGTGGCAAATCTTTGTCTCACCCAGTAATGGTGTCCTCAAATACGAAACCCAAGGTTGGGTATATTGCGGGGTCTCTTTTCCAATGGCGCGTTTGGATCGATAAGGCAAAACTGATTCCGATTTCATTAACTGAATAAAGATACCAAAAAAGGGAAATGAGTCGAAAAATTGAGAAAATATGCTGCAATACTAGAAATATCATTAGTGATAAACCAAACCTACCAAACCAAAAATAGATCTTGAGCAAATTATTAGGATTCAGATACCTGAACTACTTCCCTACTGTAAGATTATAGAGCTGTTCCAGAAAAGCCAGTTACAAACTTTTGGTGAGTATTAAAGCTTAGTGCAGTAGGCTCTTGACTGGATTGTGTTATGAAAACTTACAGTTGAACATTGCAATATGGCAACCTTTGTGATAAAAGACAGAAAAATCACTATCACTCCAAGCTTCATACTGTTACACAAAAAACAATTTGTCGACGATTAAAGTATCAATGAGTTCTCAGTGTATCCTGCGCCCTATATTCCAAACCGTCTGTTTACATGTCACCTATAGGTATGATTCCATTAGGCCAATTTTTTCATCGAAGAGCAAGGCCTCAAAAGTTCCAAACATGAGTTTTATCATATATGAACAAGGTAAATGTAATATGGCCTATAGGCCCTTGTAAAATTTTCTGGTGACTGTTCATAATGTTTGTTTTGCTTGACAGCCAGCATGGCATTTCTGTATTATCCATCAGCCCAAGTGTGAAATGTGACTTTTCAGGGGTCGCACTCTACATAGGAGTTCTTGAATTTTCCTGGGGCCATTCTCAACCACTAGAGTGAAGAATAAGAAATTTGCATGTATCCTTCAGCATATTGAAACTATTACACCTCCAAATTTAGTAGCACCTCTTTTTCCATTTTCCCCACTTCAGCAATCTCTAGTGCCATTCAGATATCAAGTGACATATTTTAAGCACTGTAATTAAAATTTCCAGCATCAAAAGAATTTTTTTGCACCTAAAAAACTTTTTCAGCACCTTAAAAAGTTTGTTAGCACCTCGAAATGTTTTTTTAGCACTTCCTTATGTCTCCACTTATCAAAATATTTTTCTTGGAAAATATTTTTCAGCATCAGAAGGAATGATGCCACCCCCAATGCTCTGCCTTTCGATGTGAAAGTGTACATTGTGAGGAGCTTAAATTACCACCTCGAAAGGTAAGCACTCAAAATCCTTTACCCATGGAGGAAAATTTCCGAAAAATAGGTGTTTATTTACTTCGGTAGCAGAAATTGCTTCTACTTTTTTATGCTTCCCTTTTTCCATTTTTGAATATTGAATTTTTGAATTTTACGTTCTTGTTTAATTTTGAAATTAACAGTTCAACATTCAGAATTTTAGATTCTGATTTTTACATTTTTTAAAGAAATTTGATTTTCTAATTTTTCAAAATTGCCTTTTGAGAATTTTACATTTTTTCACAATTTTTAATTTTTGGAAATTGAAAATTTCAATTGGAATTTTTTGGTACTTTTCTGTGCAGTATTGTCTTGGATGCGATTGTTAAGACAATGGGAACTTGTCTTACCAGTGAGAAAAATAGTTAAAAATTTCCTACTGTATATGGTTAAATGAGTGGATACACTTTGGAAATCGTAGAGCTAATGAAAAGTTTCTGCTCTGAAAATGATTTTATGATCAAAATAGGTTCAAAAGTCGAGAAGAGCTAATGCAAAAAATAACAAATAAGCATACCTTCTCTTCAGGCATGCTTTTCATTTCTATTCCGGTGAACATGAAACTGGTAGCTTTTTCTCACAGCACCATGGTGCCAGAATGCATGTATAATGCATATTTAGTATTAGTTGATAATGCCTGAAGGCTTATGCAGCACATAGACTTGATGACGACGCAATAAAAATTAAGCCTTCTACAGTCAAGTTTTTCAAAGCCTAATTTTGTGGAAAAAGTTGAAAAGTATAGACTTGCATTGTGTTAGGATGGAGCGTGATGTGAATTTTATTTTTTTAATTTCAAAAAATGTGCTCTAATTTTTGAAAAAATCTAAAGTTTTTGTAACCAATTCAAGTTGTCTAAAAAAATTAGGCTAAAAGTTTGTTTATAAATCATTTGATTGAAGATTCGTGTGTTGTATTTGTGTTTGTCTTTGGCGCTGATGAATCGTGGGCAGGATTGGGATTCCGAGGTTGCGTCCTTAATGTACGTGTTTCCCCACACCCACGTTTACCCGATAGCCTAATTACTTGTACTTAAACCCCAACACTAAAATATCCCACCAATTAAGGAAAGTCTAATTTCCTTAATTGTCTCCCTTATTACATAAGATCGAAAAGGCGAGAGTTTTCCACCTTTTTATTTTACGCAATAAAACAAGAAAAAACACTTATGTACAAAATGGAAAAACGGGCGAGAAAAATAAGGTGATCCATTCCCACGCACTGGGACAAAAAAGGAAAGAGTTGCCTGGTGGGAGGCTGCTAATGGCGAAACTAGTGGTGGCCTGGTGGCCGGCGAGGCGCACAACTACTGTATAAAAACGAATAAAAATATTAATCAAAAACAACCAGAGAGAGAGACCAGCGCATGCGTACTGACATGCGCTACAGTAAGACGGCTGTTAATGGTCCGCGTTGCTCTCTCCACTTGCCACCTGTGGGCCTCAAAGGCGCTTTGACAAAACGACGAAAATCGGCGGAAAACACACTACAACGCGTGTCACAGGAATGGCAGTATGGATTTAATGCATCAATCCCCTTTGTGGCCCAGTTGCTGAAAAAGATAACTATTTTCGAGATGCTGGTGTCAGGCTCGAGGACCATTGGCAATATGTACAGTAGCTTAAAACATTGATGGACAAAATCCAAGCGGATGAATTAATTACCGAATATTTGATTGTACAGGGTGTTGCATAAAGATTTGCCCTACCCCTGCAGCTATATGTGTAAGTGCAACATGAATATGCAATATATCATCTTATAGAAAATTCAATTCTGCATTTAATAAACTAATTTTTAAAAAGAGACTAGCAACAGAAAATTTTTTATTGTCTAAAAACGAAAAGGATAGAAAAATTCAAGAAAAAAGGGAAATTAAATACAATCAATAACTTGTTGCACCACCATTTGCATTCCTAACTTGTCAAAAATGCTCTGGCATCGAACACAACAGATTTGGCCAATTCACAAAAACTGCCTCCCTGACGACAATAACTTTGTTCGATAATGTTTTTTGTTTCTTGCGATAGACTGTCACTGTGACCACAACTTGAAAAATCTGTAGAACAATTGCCTGGTTTTCTCTTCCAATTCTGCATAAACCAACTTTTGATCTTCTAAGCCTGTTTGGGACCCAATTAATGGAAATAAACGTTGCACCAGCTAACTTTGCTTAATAAAATTCACATGCTTGAATTTGATCAATCACTCCAGCAGTTTCTGGGTCGAAACTCATTTTGACAACAAATATTTAAAACTACTGGATTCCTTAACACATTTCTTTTTTTTGGTTCTGTGTAAAGTTGGCCTGATTTTTTTAACTCTGTAAAATATAGTGTAACACGCAAAATTGAATTTTCTACAAGACGATATATTGCATGTTCCTGTTGCGCTTACACATTTAGCTGTCGGGGTAGGGCAAATCATTATGCATACCCTGTATGTACTTACAAATCAATAACCGGAGTGTTCCTGTCTGAGCCAAATACTATTTCAAACATAGAATTTTGATTAAATGGTTTTTAGTGTGAGCATTTATATTATAATTCATCAAAAAACTTGTATTCAGGATAGCAGTAGAAAATTATATGCACACTGGCTCCAACTTCTCTTTACATCATGGTTGTCTTTCACTGACAAAAAGTGTTTCACAATGTTTCATGCCAATTGTTGTTTTGTGATAGATTAACAAAAATCTACAATAGACATATTGGTGATAATCAGCTAGACATGAAAATCAAGTTCAACCAATGCATGCTACCAATATCATTTTTGGATCAGATCGCCGGAGAACCTAAACTTTTCATAGCTGAATCGAATACATGTATGGCCCAGTTTCACCACAATTTTATGAGTCCTATGAGTACATACTACGACTAATGAATTCTGGGAAAAAATGAGTTTCACCAGCTTCACTTGTCCTGCAGGTGATGAGCTACAACCTACAGGCGATGGACAACAAGGTAGGAGTGACATGTTGTAGTGGTGTGTCTGGCTATTCATTACGTGGCATGCCCTGCACTCACCACAACCACTACAACCACAATTTCTGAACCATCCATGTGGCTGGGTTAGTTCTGTTGGTAGTGCGTCTGCCTTGTATGCAGAAGGTCGAGGGTTCCAGCCCCCCACCGAGCGTCATTTTTCTGATGTGCAGGCCCATTGCATTTGGGCATACGACATTGGTAACCATCAATGGCCCTTCCTCCTCGAAGCGGGAGGGTTGTTGTAGTGGTGCGTCTCGCTATTCATTAGGGGCCATGCCTCGCACTCACCACAACCACTACAATCACAATTTCGGAACCGTCTACACGGCTTGGTTAGTGCAGTTGGTAGCACGCCTGCCATGTATGCAGGTGGTCGAAGGTTCGAGCCCCTCACCGAGCGTTATTTTTCAGATGCGCCAACCACATGGATTTGGGCAGAGGATAGACAAAATTTGTGCCATGAGTGTTGTGCTTCGAGTTACGAGTCTTTAGTAAGAGTGTTTCACCATGTTTTTGTAGGACTCGTAAAATGATCTTTTTTCAGTGCTTTTTCATCGCACTCATTATTTGGGAATTCATTGGGAAATATTTGGTTTGTTTCGTACGATAATTCTGTGAGGTTTCCCAAATGCTGGTGGTATAGTTAGAGTGAAGGTTTTTAATTGATTTGACAGTACTTTTAAATGGTTGAATAAAGATATGCATTAAACAACGATTTTGCATATCCTCTGATCACTTCTTTTTCTTTGTCTATCAATTCTTGAGCCTAACAGCTCGCGTAATGGAATTACTGTAACATTACTGACACCTTCTTAGAAACAGGCTGTTATCTTCATGCCAAACTATTGTGTGAACGATTTTACAAAAGTAGCAAGAGTTTTTCAATTTGTTGTAAAAATTATTAATTTTTAGATTATTTTGAAATGTCTTTAAACAACAAATTTTCTCAGTTATTGTAAAAATTTGTTAGATTTTGTTGAAACAGATAACCTTTTCGAACAATTTTTCAATCTCTACAGAAAATCAATTTCATCGCATTTTTGAAAATTGGCCAATTTTACTGAAATTCTCTAAATTTATTGTGAAGAAAAACATCCAAAAATGCAAAAACTTTATAGATCTTTGCAGAATATTAATTTTGTTAGTTTTTCCTACAGAATACAGGAAAGGCCACTTGAAAAAACTTGCTAATACTTGAAAAAAAGTGTTACCACTTGAAACAAATCGTTACCTTTGAACATGATGCACAATCTTTTTTCAACATGTATTGGAAAAATTTCAAGATGCTTCGCAAAAGTTTCAAGATGCATTGCAAAGAAATCAAGATGTGAGAGCTTTCGGATGTTCGACTTTTTTCAAGTGCATCACAATTTTTTAAAATCTACCACATTTTTCTCAAGATAATCTTGGAAAAAAATCAAGATGGCATGATGGCATCTCAAACAAAATTATGATAACATGAATTTCTAAGGTCACCCAGTGGAGGAGGCACTTGGATTTTATCAGTGATGTGGCTCAGCAGGGAGGTTTATTTTGCAAGGACAGTCAGATGGACATATTGGTTCTTGATTAAGTAAAAATTTTTTTGTGGATTCAGAAAAAAGCCAAAAATATGCTTGTTTCTCACCCAAAATGCGATAATTTCGAAAGAGGATGCAAATTGTCATTTCTTTGTCCAGTTTATAAAATATCAAATAACAAAAATGCTCAAATACCACTAAGCTATGAGTCCTACAAACTGACTTTTGGTCCATGAAGATCCCATCAAATTTACGAGACTTTTCATCATCATAGTCATGGGTAACTCATTTGGTGAAACTAAAATGTGGTAAATTATGGAGAACTGTTGCTCATTACACCTATAACTTGTGGGCCCATACTCTTCTTCTTCCTAGCATTAGTCCTACTAAATCGCGAGGTCTGCTCATCGACATGCCCGTCTCCACTTAGCCCGGTCTTGGGCGCCTTCTGGGGCTGTGCCAACTTTTCCCATGTCTTCATTGATGCAGATCATCCAGCGTTTCTTTGGTGTTCCTCGAGGCTGTCATCCTTTCGGGTCCAGTTGCATCCCCCACTGTGCCATCAAGTTCTCATCACTTCTCATTAGGTGTCCATACCACCATAACCTTCCTTCTCACATCTTTTCCATAATAGTTGCCAGGCCCATGTGCCTTCAAACGTCATCATTGAGAACATGGTCGAATCTTGTTAAGCCAAGGGCCATCCTATCATTCTCATTTGCATAACATGGAGTGCCTGTTCATGCCTGGAGCTGGCTAGTCAACATTCCGACCCATAGAGGGGGACAGGGTGGACCATGGTCTTGTAGACTTTAGCCTTAAGTCGGATTGGCATCCGGGAGTCACAAAGAATGCTAGTGACCTGGCACTACTCCATCCAGGCTGCATTCACGCAGGCCTTTGCATCTGGGAGTGTATCACCTTCACTGCTGATGATTGAGCCAAGGTACTTAAATTGTGTCGTTTTCTTTAGTTCTTCTTCACTGACATTCATAGTTCCATCAGTTTGCAGGCCACATTCCATATAGTCAGTCTTCTTGATGTTCAACTTCCGTACTCATGTCCGTTATGTTTTGGCGAAACCGCCATTTGTAGGACTCCTAGACTCGTAATTCCTTGCTCCTAAGCTCAGATTTTTGTTGAGGCGGTCATTCATTGCCCTCTTAACATGGGACCTGTAACTCTTGCCATTTTACTCCTAATATGGAGTTTTGTGGTGAAACCAAGCCCTGGTATCACACTGCATGCTTAACTAAAGTTGGGTCATACTATATCGTCGACCATACATTCTACACCCCCTGTCCCGCAGGTTATACAATTTTGAGGGGTCAGTTAAACTTTCTACACCCCCTGAATCGCCCCACACAGCAAACTTTCTTGTATATGTTTTGTACAGGGGGTTTTTTTGTGTACCCCCTGTATGGGCCCTGTATTGCACCTTAGTTGTTGTGTCCACAGTTTTGTTGGCTTCTGTTCTTTTAACTTTGACCTTTACAGTAGAACTCACAGGTGCTCTGAGCTGAGGATTACACTTGCCAATAGTCATAGAAATTGCATCCATGCCTCCCCTGGAACCTCATAGTTGAGGATGCAAGATTTTTTTTGGTTGAGCAGTCGGTGTTGGGAGGAGTTTTCTAGGTGGTAGGGGCCAGCAAAAAGTTAGCAAGTATTCTCAATGGTCGGTCAGGTGAGGCTTCTATGAGTGTTCTAATTAAAAACCAAAAATTGTCTTAATAGGGACCAAACAAATTATACAAGGTTAATAGGCAAAGAATTGAAGACCAGAAATGGAAAATCCTTCAATATTTGTTTTTACCAATTACAGTCCTGACTCACAGTCCATTCTGTAATGGGTGGAAATTCGAGCATAGAAGGGGAAGCTTCCAAAATAGTTGATGATTGTACAACAAATCAGCTGTTTGTCCCCAAAGCATATGTGAGAAAATTATCATTCTGCAAGACATTTTTATTAAAGAATGATTTTGATGAGATTAATGTCGGTATGCCACATAGAATAAAACAAATGATAACATGAAAGATTAGAATACAAATGTGATAAAACATATTAGAACAAACCATATCACTGTGGGGGCTCATCACACTGTATCAAAACTGGTCCAAAAGTGCAAATATGAAGCATATAGAAAATGAATATGTATCACATGGGTTGATGTTGTAGCAGAATGAAACACTGTTCTACATTACAGAATTCACATAGAAGGTGGATATGTTGTTCACTATGGATGAAGCAGACCATTTTGACCAAATATCCTATATGATCCTACAGGATATTTTCTCGCAGGAATCAACCCTGCATTAAAGGCAAAGAAAACAATAAGTAGTAAGCCCGAGTGGACCAAGTAATGAAACAATATATACACTAGTATAAAATGCGCAGAAGCAAGAGAGATTAAGAAAAATTGCATAATGCCACCCACCCAATCTGAAGGCCTGAATCCGGTAAAGTATATAGGCAACACAACTGCCTCAACACAAAATGCAGATTATTGCAAAGTCCAACAGACTGTAACGTGTGAGCGAGCAAAATCATATAAAGAAAAAACCACTAAGAGTGTTGTATTTGTAAAATGTTGGGTGCTGATGAGTCACAGGCAGGACTGGGATCCCAAGATTCGTCCTTAATGTACGTGTTTCCCACGCCCATTTTTACCTGATTAAGTCAATTACTCGTACTTAAACCTGACACTAATTATCCCACCAATTAAGGAACGAAGGTGTTTTCTTAATTGTCTACCTAATTGCGTAAAACTGAGAGAAGAGAATTTTCTGCCTTTATATTACGCAATCAAAAACAAAACACTTAGGTACAAGCGAAAGGGAGTGAGAAAAATAAACAATTCACTCCCACGCACTGGGATGAGAAAACCAATGGGCTGCGTGCAGGGAGGCGACAAATGGCGAAATAATAGTGGCCAGTGGGGCACACGTTTAGTACGAAAAATATATCAATAACAATAAAGAATAGTTACCAAGAGAGAGCCAGCGCAGGCCTACCGATGTGTCCTACAGTAAGAGGACTGTTGATGGTCCCTGTCACTCACTCCACTTGCTACCTGCGGGCCTCCTGCATTCTTTGACAATAACGACAAAATTGGCGGAAAACACACTACAACACCCCTCCCCCCTTGCGGTAGATCGCCCTAAGCGATCGTCAAGAAATAACGAAAAGATGCAAGGGGAAGGGCACCGCCACTACAGGCCGTCACTGGGGTGGCTGAAGGGATCTCCAGCATCACACAGTGGGGCCGACTGAGTCGTTGGGGTTGTTCGAGCTGATTTTTAGGTGGGGCATAGGGTGAGACCTCCCAACCCGAGTTGCAATTAGCGAGGCCGTAAGTTCAGCAACGCCACAGCTCGGGTTGTCACTCCGTCCGCACTGATATACTGGAGCGCACCAGCATACGACGCCATGGGGATGGGAGGGTGAGGCCAGCCACTATGATGGTGGTGATAACAAAACGTGTACACGGGGGCGGAGGCGGAAAGGACAAAAAACGGCCCAAGTGGGGGCGTGTGGTGGTGAAACATGCCGAGTCATCTTACTGTGTGGTCTTTGCATCGGCTGCACGTGCCCTGGGGAAACTAGTACAAAATTAAGCACACAAAAAGAGATTAGAAAAAGGAAACAACCGGTATTAGACAAGGTTAAATGAGAACGAAAACAAAAACAAAAAGAAAAAACGAATATTACTGTACAATAGCTTTGAGTCAATGGCCACGATGGTGGGGCGTATCAGAGGCAGATCAAGATTGTTGTTGGTTGTCGCCGCGGTTGCGATTGTCTTGGCCAAACCAGTCGTTGTGATAACCATGGGGGTCACGGGGATCCTCATGGCCATTGAAACAAACGGAGTGAGAGTGGCCATTGTGACCGTGGTGATATCGCGTCGGCAGGGAGACGAAGTGTAGGTTTGGGATCGGAGCAGTGAAAGAGGATTCACACCGCGGGGGGGGGGGGTGGGGTGGGCAGCTGCGTAGCTATCAACGATGGGTGGTCCGATGGCAAACCTGTTGGGGCAGTGGTTGCGGTGGCAACAAGTTCCACCGGGCGGAGAAATCGTGCTGGTGTAGCAGAGGTAGGGGACGATCGGTTTCGCTAAGATGCTGGAGGTAAATTGGATATCAGCGATTTCAGGCGGTTGCGGGAACAGTGAATATTGGGGGTAGGCCATCCAGCTGTCCAAGCAAACAGTGGTGTTGTAGGCCTGCAATAGACACGACAGATGGTCCAAACCTCGAGCTTTGTATAGAAAGAGGGCCAAATGGGTGGTGTGGATGGCGTCCACGACGCTGAGCTTCTCAGCCCACAGGCCAGCAACCCATCGCAGGATTAGTGCGGCCAGGTCATGCAAAATGGGTGGTTGCTGTTCTTGGTACGAGGGGCGATAGTGCTCGCAAAAATAGTGGTTCAAAGCTAGCAAAGGGTTGGTTGCGCGAATGTGAACAGCCATAGTGATGCGAACGCCAAGGTGGCCAAAGAAGTTGATCAAAACCATTTCGTGCAATGTACGGGGCGTGAAAAACTCAACGGATGGATCCATATGCAGTATATGGCGAGGCATCAATAGCGTAACACAATGCGGCAAGTCTGTGGTTCCAAAATGGGCATAATTGGGCAGTCGGGTTGCTTCACTGGGAAACTGCGGCTCGACACTTGGCATGGAACTGGTTGGTGGAGCAACTCCGAGAACTGGTCTAGTCCTTATAACCAATTATATCAGCTTGCTTGGTACTCTGAGCCGACGTCGGGGCCGTAGGCGGCAGTGATGTGGTGTGAGTTACAGTAGTTGTCGTGGTGGATCTCAGAGCCATGGGTGGCTGCAAGGTGACTGTAGGCGGAAGCGAAGTTGAGGATGACGTGGCGGGTTCCATGTCCGTTGGTGGCGGTGGTGGTAGTGGAGCCTTGAACAAGTCTTTCGTCCGGTTCTTTAAGGCTTCCATATGTCTTTGAATTTTGGCATCTCTATGCAACGGGCTGATGTAATCCATTAACTTGGTGGTGACTGGCGGAAGCCACGTCGGTAGGCATCTTCGTAAAAACCTGTCGAGTGCACCTGGTGCATCACTTTGAGTTCGGTGCGGCCGTGCATCATCGCGGCATTCGTGTTGACAGCTATCGCGGCTGGTAGCGTGAGGTTGCTGAGTTTCTTTAGGGTGGCGATCATCAGGAGAGTGTGACTCGTGGCATGAATGGTGCCTATCTGATTGGCTGATAGGCGGCAGTTGTTTTGCCGGCGCTGTGGTTTCCGTGGACTTGATTTTTGGTAGCCGCGTCAAAGTTGTCTGTGAAGATTTACCAGCCTCTTCACGAGCCTTCTGTTTTTCCCATTGTTTGCAGCCACGGGTTGTTCATTAGCTAGGCGTTTTGCCACGCTTGGTACGCGAAGTATTGGGTGGCAGCGTTTGCCTTGTGCAGGGTTCGTTCATAATATGCCTTTTGTGAGATTTTCAATATTCGGCCTCTTTCTGAAGGTGTTGTTTGCGCTTCACGGAGTGTTCGTAACGTCCGGGTTTTGGAATGGGCTGGCCATGTCGATCTAGAGCCGGCGCCAACATGCTGGGGGCCTGTGGGGTTTGAACATCCACAGGTGCCGTCAGCGGCAATAGAGTCCCGGGCTGCGGAGGTTGTGGCGCTGGTGGCAGCGGTAAGGCGATCGGGGGCAGTAATGCGACCGGCGGTTGTACGGCCGCTGGAGCAATAGCTGGCGCTGCTGGAGCAATTTGAGGAACCGGGGCTGCGGGCATCGTTTGCGGCAGCAAAATACATTGTATCTCTTCCTTAAGCGTGTCGGGGTAGTCCATCCAGTGGTGTTCGGGGAACAACATACCGGGTGGCGGCGGCGGAAAATGATACGCAGTGAGTGCTGGGGCTAGTGCATCCCATTGGTGATCTGAAATAATTTGTTGCCAGAAACGGACAAGTGCACTATACCTGGCAGCGGCAATGCTGGCTATAATCGGAGGTCCCAGTAGAATTGCCAGAGTGGCCAAATAGATTCGCGGGTCTACGGCGGGCACTGTCAGAGGCAATGTTGCTGTGGGTTCGACAGGTGCTACACCCATCAACATGGATTGACTAATGGTGCTTTCTTTGGGAATGTCCGTTGACATTTGATCGGTGGTGGAGGTCCTTTTGGTATCCGTCGCGACGAGCTGGATGGGGGTAGATTCGTCCATCCACGCCGGGGGGATGTTTGAAATTTCGTCAAGTGTCAGTTTCAAGAAATCGGTGATTTGCATAGCTGTCGCCATAATATCAGATGGAGCTGCAGGCATAGGAAGGGCCGACACATCAGTTGACGGCTGCAGCTTCACTATGTTCAAATCAAAAATTGGCATTTCCAAAAGTTCTTTATGGGCAGGTTCCAGGTCAACATTGGTGGGGTGGTCAAGCAGTTCCACGGTGGTGAGCATGTGCACCGAAGCCGTAGTCGGCATGGGGTACGCATACACCGGGGCGGGGAACAAAAATCGATTTTGGTAGTCAATGATGGCGAGGAATGTTGAGTAGAAGTGGAAATGGCTATGGGGATTAGCCGTATAGTCGGATTCATTGATATCGATCTGTTCAACGAACGTTTCCATGTGGAATTCCTTGTTGAAGATGATCAGGCGTAAAGTGAACTGGTTGCAGATGTATGTTGTGGGGTTGCTTGTGAAAGATGGCTCTTGCTCAGGAATGCGATTCATCCAATCGGTGAGGCACGATTTGGGGTTGCCCTCAGTTCCATACCACATACAAGCATAGAATGCCGTGCGCGTTGCAGAATCCATATTTTGGGCATGGCCAAGCAACAAATCGTTAACCTAGGCATATTCGGCAGCGGAACACGGTGAAGCCAAAAGTGCGGCCAATGGCATGGAGGAGGTTAGCCGTCGGAACCAATCGCCATCCACCTGTAAGAAATTAAGAATGGTGGAGGGATGATAATGGTAATGAGTACTCTGATAGGTTTGCTTGCGGAGTGGTTGGTCAGCAGTGAGGCGTTCGATCCACACATCGTCAACTTCGTGCGGAATCGGTGGCAACATGGGCTCATCGTATTGGAGGCGATCTGGAATAGCCAATTTGTACATGGGTGAAACCAGGAAGTTGAGTAATTTGATGATCCGGTCAGTGAGATTACTCTTCATGGCCGAGGTGACAGCTACTTGAAGGCATTTTGGGTCATCCAATATCGATCGCGGTTGGAGCGCCGGATTTTCCTCATCGGAGACGTCTGGTGATTTGTTCCCCTCATCTTTCTGTCTCTTTTTCTTCTTCTTGGGCACTTTCTGGGCTGTGAGCAGCTCCGGATGAGTCGTACGCATCAAAACTGTGATGTTGCAAAAACTGTTAGGCACCATTCCTAAACAAAAAGACTGACCATGGTCAGTCGATTTGCAATCGTACATCAAAAATTTGTAAGCAGAAAGAACCTCGTCTCGCATAATCGCAGGGAGGGCGACTCGCGAGATAGTGGGATAAATTCCATTGGCGGAGTCGGGGGTAGAACATCCGACAATGCGACATTGTGAAAGGCAGCAATGATTGTCTCCGCAAGATGGTCGTTTTTGGCGGCATCCAACGAGTCGTGGGGAAACAACGCGGGGGTGTTGTAGACCTTCGGGATGAAGCTGTAATGGCCGAAAGCCATGAACAATAAAAGCGGATAGTAGGCGTCGAGGGCTGCGTATGCAAGAACATCAGATTGCAGGAACGATGTCGACGGGTTGTTGAAAAATCACAGAGCGGCTGGGGATCGTATCGTAAGTTTGGGAACATCCATCCCCCACATGGCGGAAATGGTAGCTTTCAAGGTGCGTTTTTCAGGAAAGAATCCGATTCTTTGAGCCAGCTCATACAGCAGCGGGGAGATGTCTATGTTGGGGATTACGCGGTAGGCGTCCAAATGGATTGCTTCGACAAGGGAGTCTTTATTCTTCTTTTGGCGGTTGGTCGGGAATTGAGTAGCCAAAAGAGCGTATATTCACGTCGGTCGTCAGCTCCATTGAAGGAAACAACGATGGTGTGTTCGCTGTCGACTAGGGAGAATAGCGCAGTCCAGTCTTCCAGGGTAGCAGTGAAAGTTTCGAAAACAAACATTGTGTCATTAGGAAACACAAATTGAACGTATTGTGGATAGCTGGACACTGTGGAATCAGCTGGCATAGGTACGGCAAACTGGAAATTCTGCATATCCGCGGCCATGATCGATTCGGTGTCGAAGTTGAACAGGGTGTAGCCATGGAAGTTTGGTGTGGGTTGGGCGGCCAAAGCCTGCCCCAAACTTTGGGGTGAGGGACAAATCGGTGGCGGCAGCAGGTTTGGAGGTCTGGCGTACATGGAGACATGTCATGATTCCAAATCAAAATTTCTTAAACAAGAGCGAGCGCCATAGTTGACATATGGCACAATGGGCACCAAATCGAGGGAGCGAATAGGAGTCAACAGGGTGACTTTAGAGTGGAACCAAGAAAAGATGTGGCGTTGCTTGCAATTCGAAAAGGGGAGACACACTCTAAAGAAATGGTGGCTTGGGGGGCAATGTCACTTTGAGGGGCCCATTTTGGCAACTGGATCCGACTACGACAGCGAGATGACGAGAGTTGTCGTATGCGGAGGTCAAAACAGCGGCGGGTTGTGGTGGATTAGGTGCCACAACTTGACGATGAGGGGATCGGGGCAGCTGACCATGGGTTCTGGCCCGGGCTACAGAGTGCGGGTCCCATGGGGTCCCAAGCAAAAGAGCATGCAAAAAATAGAAGCAAGGAAAGCGTAAAAATAAAAGTACCGTTGCAGGGGAAGCTCAAATCGTTTTGATGGGGCTGCTGTTCTGCCCATCGTACATAGCGGTTGTTAACGTTGATCGATTTGCGGTACAGTGGGGGCTCATCGCCTGCGGAAGCAGACCAGGTCGATGCGGAAGCAGACCATGTCGATCATCAAAATGATGAATATAATCCTATTCATCATTTTGATGTCCAAAGTTGTACAAATTGACTTGAGAAGGTATTCTTTGCTCTTCCTCTCCTCCTGTTGGAATTTCATCTTCTATTTCGACTACATAATTGCTCTCTGCTGCCTCGTCAAGGTTTATACAGGTATGTTGGCATCAGGGCCATACGCATCCTGATTGGTTTGTCCAGTATCCAAAGTTAACACTTCAGGAGGTGGCCTGTGGCACATGCTGTCCAAGAATATGGATAACTGACTTTTGGGCGAACTAGAGGGCAAAGCAGGAACAAGTCCTCTCACAGCTTCTTGTTCCAGTAAATGTCCTTCATAATTGCATCTGGCGGCCGCCATATATTGAATTGTTTAAGAAATCTTGTTTTAAGAGGCCTGTGTTTGAAATCAGCCATAATTCCCATTTATTGTATACAGTAAATGTTTTTGAGCTCTCAGAGGATAACCTATGGTCAGAACCTTTTAATGCTTACCTTGTACAGAATTTTGTTTTCTACTGAACCAAAATGTCAAGGTGTATTGGGTTCATGAGTTATCTTCATAGGTTAGCTTAGCATGATTGATAATATTTTCAGTTTGGTCCTGTATGTGAAAAATTTAAGTTAAGTGATAAAAATTGAGATCATAATAATAAAATAACTACAGTAGGAATTGACTTGAATTTCGAAATTTGCATGCTTTTTTCTCAAACTTGAATTTTTACTTCTGCTTGACACAATATAACATAAAAGTGACATTACTGATATGTATATTTAATGATTAGACCTCACAGTCAACAATGACAATTATTGCCCCACTCAAAAATCAAGAGCTTGTCTTGAATTCTCTACAATGATAATAAAATGCAGTTATGTAAAGTAAATGCAGTTATTCATAAAACCAAAGTTGCTCGACCATTTTGATCTGCACACCATTTATATACCGACTTTTCCTTTAGAGGAAACCAGAAAGGAACTATTTCGGCTGGCTCCTTTTTCCGTTACGAAGTCAAAAGTAGTATTACGCAGTGGAAAGATTTCATCTATTTTCATATGGAGAACAATATGGGAAACGAACTTGAAGAATTTATGGATGAGAAGCTCCATCGAGAAGAGTTGAAAAAGTTTATCGCAAATAAATTTGCAATAATTGAGCTTCTGCAGGATATCGAGTTTAATGAACACATAAAACCAATATCGTTGTTCGACAAGGGTATGGAAGAGCTTTTGGAATCCAAACTCTTCACAGTCGACTGGGAAACATGTAAGCAATATGACCATTCTACCAATGATGAAATTGGTATTAGTTTTCCAAATTTTGTTTAGCTGATGAGCTCGGCAAGCCATTATGCATTGTTCCTGTCCAGTTATATGCACAATCTAAAATGGCAAATTTGTCTAATTTTCCAAGCCAAGTTGACACTGTGCGACTTTACGCAAAACAAAGAATTACTAATAAGTCTGTAAGTTTATTTTTATAATTCTAATTTTTTTCCTATTTTTTAATTTTTTTATTTTAAATTTTTTCTGACTTTTCCATTTTTTTCATGTTGCAGGCAACAGACTACCCTTTGATAGCTTGTGATCAATCAGTTGAGCAATGTCAGCTGCTGGGTTTCTCTTCGAAATCAGTGTTGGAAAATGGAGCAGAGAGTCACGTTACAGTCAAACAGCACATGGCATGGATTGAGAAAGTTATTTCTGGGCATAGTGAACAAGGGTACTATTTAGATATATGATATGAAGTTTGTTAAATGGTTCATTGTACGTTGAGCAAGAAATGAATTTAAAGAAATTTTGTCCACTGTGAAAAAATTAAGTGAGCAGAATTTAGAATTTTTTTATAAGATTTTTGCTGTCAAATTTTTTTACACACAAATTTCGACTGGTATTATTCTGAACATTCGAAACTTTGATTAATTTTTAGAATTAAAATCTTCACATTTTGAATCAAACTCAGCTGGATAATGAAAAAATGAGTTCTTGGAGTGAATATTATAATTCCAGACTTTTCAAAATTTCTCATTCAAATTTCTGTAATTTATGCCCAAAATGACAAAACAGCAAAATGAATGAATTTTTTTAAAGTTCATGAAATTGGAGAAATACAAAAATGTATATAAAAGAAGAAAGTTTATGATATCACATGTGTCACATGTCGCATGGATGTACATCACCCCTTCGTAACAATCGCAACACTGGCTCGGTAGTTCAAATGGAAGAACGCTGCACTATAGTCACAGAGACCTGGGTTCGAATCCCAGATGAGCATTAATTTTCGAACAGTGTTTGGCGATGGTTACGATGGCAATGCGTTTATCCTATTCGTGTCACATGCATAACATAAATTGTTGATCTTCCTAGCACAATTTTTCACAACACATCTTGCATAATTTACATGATAATCAGAGCTACACAAATAAAGTTCAGCAACATGCGTAAAATCAGGACAAATCTGTAGGTGCTAAAGTAGAAACCTAGGAAAAAGTAGTATATTTTTTATATCATCTTTTTTGACACATTCACAGTTATAAATGTGAAATAGGCGGCTTCTTTCAATGACCAATTTTCAAGAAAAGAAAATTCGGAAAAAGTGCAACAAGTGTACCAAATGCAAACATAATAGCCATCATCAAAGCTGGGCATTGAGGCTCTTTGCCTGTTTTTGTTTTCTAATCTTGTGATTGCTTGTTATGCTTCGGCCAACATTTGAGCAACTGCATTCAGAAATATTGGCATGTCAAAAAAAACATACATGACACACCTTGGTCAGCCTCAAATTGTCAATGATGACAGGTTTCCATAGCCTTAAGGCTGAAACAGTTAATGTGATTGAACAAAAAATTGAATTTTTTCCAACCGTGGACACAACAACTAAGGTGGTTATACAAAGCCCATACAGGGGGTACACAAAAAATACCCCCGTACAAAACATATACAAGAAAGTTTGCTGTGTGGGGCGATTCAGGGGATGTAGAAAGTTTAACTGACCCCTCAAAATTGTATAACATAGGAGGCATGTAGAATGTATGGTCGATGAGACAGTACGACCCAACTTTAGTTAAGCATGCAGCATGATACCAGAGCCCGGTTTCACCACAAAACTCCTTATTAGGAGTAAAATGGCAGGAGTTATAGGTCCCATGTTAATAGGGCAATGAATGGCCGCCTCAACAAAAATCTGAGCTTAGGAGCAAGGAATTACGAGTCTAGGAGTCTTACGAACGGATGTTTCACCAAAAGATAACAGACATGAGTATGGAGGGTGAACATCAAGGAGACTGACTATACGGAATGTACCCTGCAAACTGATGGAACTATCAATGTCAGTGAAGAAGAACTAAAGAAAAAGACACAATTTAAGTACCTTGGCTCCATCATCAGCAGTGAACGTGATACACTCCCAGATGCAAGGGCATGTGTGAATGCAGCCTGAATGGAGTAGTGCCAGGTCACTAGCATTCTTTGCGACTGCCGGATGCCAATCCCACTCAAGACTACAGTCTACAAGACCATGGTCCACCCTGTCGCTCTCTATGGGTCGGAATGTTGACCAGGGAGCTCCAAGCATGAACAGGCACTCCATGTTATGGAAATGAAAATGCTAGGATGGCCCTTGGCTTAACAAGATTCGACCATGTTCTCAATGATGACGGTTGAAGGCACATTGGTGTTGCACCCATTATGGAAAAGATGCGAGAAGGAAGGTTATGGTGGTATGGACACCTAATGAAAAGTGATGACAACTCGGTGTTGCAGACGGGGATGCGACTGAACCCGAAAGGCTGACAGCCTGGAGGAAGACCAAAGAAACGCTGGATGATCTGCATGGATGAAGACATGGGAAAAGTTGGCACAGCCCCAGAAGGCGCCCAAGACCGGGCCAAGTGGAGACCGGCATGTTGATAAGCAGACCTCGCGATTTAGTAGGACTAATGCTAGGAAGAACAAGAAGAGTATGGGCCCACAAGTTATAAGTGTAATGAGCAACAGTTCTCCATAATTTACCACATTTCAGTTTCACCAAATGAGTTACCCATCACTAGGATAATGAAAGGACTCATAAATTTGATGGTTTTATCAGGGATCTCGCCCTCCTAAGCGAGATCCCTGCTAAAATCCAAGGGCGCCCTCCATTAGGTGACCTCAGAAATCCATGTTGTCTTAATTTTGTTTGAGTTGCCATGACCTGTACTTTTTTCCAAGATCATCTTCAGGAAAATGTCACGCATTTCAAAGAATTGTGGTGCACTTAAAAAAAAGTCGAACATCGGAAAGCTCTCAATCTTGATTTTTTTGTAATGCATCTTGAAACTTTTGCGAAGCATCTTGAAATTTTTCTGATGGATGCTGAAAAAGTTTCGTGCATCATGTTCAAAGGCAACGACTTTTTTCAAATGTTAACACTTTTTTCCAAGTATTAACAAGTTTTTTAGAGTGCCCTTTCCTTTATTATGTACGAATAACTAACAAAAATTAATATTCTACAAAGATCTATAAAGTTTTTGCATTTTTTGGTTGTTTTTCTCCACAATAAATTTAGAAAATTTCAGTAAAATTGGCCCATTTTCAAAAATGCGATGAAAATGATTTTCTGTAGAGATTGAAAAATTTTTCGAAATTGTCACCCGTTTCAACAAAATCTAACAAATTTTTACAAGAATTGAGAAAATTTGTTAGAGATTTGATGACATTTCAGAATAAGTTAGAAATTAATAATTTTCACAACAAATTGAAAAGCTCTTGCTATTTTTGTAAAATCGTTCACACAATAGTTTGGCATGAAGGTTTCCTGTTTCTGAGAAGCTATCAGTAATGAGGTTCAAGAATTGATAGACAATGAAAAGAAAGTGATCAGTGAATATGAAAAATCATTGTTTAATTCATATCTTTATTCAATCAAGTTAAATATCATCATTGCAACTATACCGCCAGCTTTTGGGAAACTTGGCCACCTATGTGAAGCAATCAATCTTGCCTCGTGCAACATCATTTGAACAGAATCAATGCAAAATTGAAGAACTCAAACAAATTCAAAAAAAAATTCCAAAAACAATTCCCACAAAAACATGGTGAAACACTCTTACTACAGACTCGTAACTCAAAGCACGTCATTTGTAGCACAAAATGTGTCACTCCTACCTTGTTGTCCATCGCCTGTGGTTGAAGTGGTGGTGCTGAGTGAAGTGGTGGTGCGCATAAAGAATAGCCAGATGCAGGACTACAACACGACTCTCCCCTTCGAGGAGGAAGGGCCCTGGACGGTTACCAATGTCGTATGCCCAAATCCACTTGGCCCGGCATCAGAAAAATAATGCTCGGTGAGGGGCTCGAACCCTCGGCCTTCTGCACACAAGGCAGATGTGCTACCAACTGCGCTAACTGAGCCACTTGGATGGTTCGGAAATTGTGGTTGTAGTCGTGGTGGTGAGTGTGGGGCATGATGCCTAATTAATAGCTGGACGCCCTACTCCAACACCCCTCACCCTTCGAGGATGAAGGGTCCTAGACAGTTACCAATGTGGCCGTCCCATCATAAAATCCATGTGGCCGTCCCATCATAAAAATAAAGCTCTGTGGGGGGCTCGAACCCTCAGGAACCCAAATCCATGTGGCCGTCCCATCATAAAAATAAAGCTCTGTGGGGGGCTCGAACCCTCACAAGGCAGACGTGCTACCAACTGGGCTAACCGAGTGGATGGTTCCGAAATTGTGATTGTAGTGGTGCTGGTGAGTGCAGGGCATGCCGCCTAATAAATAGCCAGATGCACCACTTCAATATGTCACTCCAACTATGTTGTCCATCGCCTGTAGCATGAGTGAAGCTGGTGAAACTCATTTACTCCTAGAATTCATTAGTTGTAGTATATACTTCTAGGACTCATGGAATAGTGGTGAAACTGGGCCCACGGTGTAGAAAGTGCGCCCGAAGATTCTATGTATAAAATTCAACTCGCATGTAGAAAGTACGTCCAAAGTTTTAACGTGTTAAATTCAACTTGCATGTAGAACCTACACCCAAAGTTTCAAGTGGTGAAATTCGACTTCAATTTTCCTCAGCATACTCAGATGTTTAAATTGATGACACAATGTCTCTCAAAAAATTTGAAAAAATAATGCCTGAGGGTCGTAGAATCCAACGGTCCAACAGCTATACTCAATTTGTACAAAATTTTCACACGAAAATTGTTTGCGACACATTTTTTACTTATTCCTGACACGTTTTTCAAAGATTCCCTAGGCTTCAGGTATGGTTGTTTTTGGGACTCATTCTCCATTGTTTCGGGACCCTATTATCCATGCATTTTGTGACAAATCCTATCTCAAAATAGTGAAAAAAAAGTCACAAAAAAAATCCCAAGATGATCACCAAAAAATGTGCTCTGAATACATAAAAAATTTTTCCCAAACCAAATTTTTTGTAAAAATTTTGTAAAAAAATGAGAACCCTTAGATTCAACGACCATCAAGCGTTTTTAAATTTTCTATCAAAATTAATGATGTGATGAATACCAAAAAATTTGAAGGAACGCCTGAGCGTCCTAGAATAAAATAGAACGCTCTAGCAGTTTCAGGACAAAATTTTCACGCATTCGGGACACGATTTTCCAAATGTTTTGTTTTAAACTGAAATTTTAAAGTGAGTAAACCAGTCAGATGTTGCGCCCTAATGTTTAGAATCTAAAGCCGGATTCATACTTCATCCGACGTCTGGCATCCCGTGTCCAGCATCCGAAAAACGGATGACGTCATTTTTTTCGGATTCCCACGCTGCCATCCGATTTTTCTGCCGGAAGACTGGAATTTTGACAGATCGGTTTGTACTTTTCCGCATGCCGCAAAGCATATTTTGTATGTAATTTTAAAAGAGCCATGTGTTAATTGATTTTTGTATATTAAATGTCATACCTGTAAGACACCCCACCAGTTAACGAGGTGCGGTACCAAAAATTTTGGGGTGAAGATCCCGAAATTTCCAAAATTCCGGGGAGGGAAATTGAAACGACCACAAAAAGTAGAAAAAATTTCAAAAATTTCTAAAAAAAGGCCGAAAAAGCCACTTTTTTCCTAATTTTTCCCAATTTTTCCTGGTTTGATGGGGATTGGAAATAGGGTTGATTAAGTTGGGGATTGGGGTCCATCCTCCAATGCCCCTCAATTATAGGTATTTACAATGTATGTGGGAGATCTCAATTTTTTAGTCAAGGCGAAACTTAGTGTTTTTAATCATGACGTTCATTTAATTTTTTATTTTTGAATATTTTGAATGTTTCTTCGACTCTTGAAAGCATAAATGTGCAGGGTACTCATATAAAAACTTTTTTATTGAAACTTTTTACTTTCTTAAACTTTTCAAAAATGAACATTTTCTTTCTAAGAAAACTTTTTACTTTTTTATACAAAATATTGAACAGATTTCAAAGTATTTAAACATGGTAAAATCAAGAATAAATTGTCATCCAGCCTTTCCAGCGCCCCAAAGTAGTATGAATTGCCATCTGATCGGGCAACTTGCTGGACTGGCATTGTTATCCTAATTTGGATGCCGGAAGCCGGATTGCATGATGCTGGACACTTGTTGTATTTTAAAATTTGGTTGATCTTTGGACGTCTCTCACCGATTTCTTGCCTCCTTGATCTGTGGTGCAGGAGGAAGAAGGGTAAAATCAGCAAGGGGAATTGATGTGCAGGAGAGATAGCCAGTGATCGACCTTAACACCAGTGCTTCCCTGCGCCTACCCTAAACCTTGGAATGACACCTCACTCAGGGGTGAGAAGTCAAGAACAGAATACTACCTTCCCAAGAAATGCCTGACTAAAACTAGTCAGACAAGGCAACACACTTTTGGACGCAAATAAAAAGCTTTTCTAACTAAACATTTATTTATAAAACTTACCTATAAAGCGCCCCTTCCAATAACATGATGTCTTACCAATATAAAAACGAGGCGAGTAATGTACAGGCGAAATGATAATTATAATACGAGAGACGAGATGCACGAGAAGAATCAATAATATACACTGCTTAAGTCACAAAATCCATCTTCTACAGTAACCGCCGCACTGGGCCAGATCAGGCATGGTCGCACATTTGTACCTGTGGGCGTTTTTAGGAAATTGACAAACTATTTAGAAAATCCTGAAAAATCAGCGGAAACACACTACAACACACTGAATGTCAGATGCTAAAAATAACTTGCCAGGTTACGTACGCTGGAGGCCAGATGAAATATGAATCTGCCTTGACTTGTTTCTACAAAATTGTTGTGAGTAAAACCATTATATCACTAGATCTCATGCCTGCACTCTCAAAAGCTTATAGTTTTCCATTAGATATTATGCTTGGACCCTTAAAATCTAATTTCTTCTATAGTGATTTTTTATGTATCAACATCAAACAGCTGTTAGGCTTAATGTCATGAAATTGTCTAGACTGACCAATGGAAGGATAAAGGCACCAGCGAAAAATGGGAGCGAAGGGGATGATGATGGAGGTGGTAGGCTGCCTGATGAGAGGCGAGATTGGAGACACTTCCAGTTTGAAGACTTTGGTGGAGGAGACTTGGTAAGAATCATTAAGTTTTCCATACTTAGCTGGGATTCAGGCAAAATGACATTAACACAAGTTTATTTTTTATATAACCAAAAAACGAAGACCGACTCGATTTTGCTTTCATGGCCTTAACGTAATGAACATGATTTATGCAAAAATTTACAAGCTGAACAAAAACAAAAACGAGAAATGAGTATATTTTATCAATTTTATTATAGTTGAATTGAGTTTTACTTTTGAAAGTAAAAAATAATGAATAGTACTGGTTTAGCTAAAGTGTGGTATACTATACCCCTCTCCCCTAGGGGAAACAAAATGTGACTTAGGCGGAGAAGAAAAGAACAATACAGAGAGAAAAGTAAGGATGAGGAGGAGGAGGAGGAAGAAGGGAAGAAAACAAAAGTGTTGGGATGTTCAGAAGTTTAACATCTGTGGGACAAATAAAAGTCGGCTTTGGGGATGACCATGCCGATTCCCTAGGCCACAGGGATCCCCAGGGATTCATTTCAACTATGTAGTAAACCCTGAGGTCAGATACCCTAAGGGCTGCTGGGAGCCCCAACGTTGGTCAGAAATAACAAGGAAATAAAGGGAAAGAAAGAAATAGGGAGGTTTTTGTTTGTTAAGTTTAGAAAAAAGGGGAAAAGTTAGATTCATGGAGAAACCTGGGGACCCTGTTTAAAATCCTCTAAACCAGTGTGTTTGGGCAGAAAAATTAAATTTTTAAAGTATTGAAATGAGATTTTGGAAAAGAAATTTTTATGCGGAATAATTTTACGATACCTGAAGAAATTTTTTTTTGTTACGAAAATAGGATTTTAAAGGTGAAAAATGCAAAAACAATTCAAATACTGAAGAATAGCCACCATTAGCAGAGGGCAAATGGCAATGCAGTTCTGGAAAAGTTCAAAAACATGGTTTTTGTTCCCCAATTTCAAAAGTCCCAACTCCCATTGTGAATAATCATGGTGACACAAATGATCAACATAAAGCCAAAATGTTCATCAAAATGAACAGAACAAAATTTCTAATCGTAATTGGTCACATCAAAGCACTATTTGCAGACTGTTGAATTGCACGGTATTATGCCTGCAGTCCAACATACTGCAAATAATTCAGCATTATGTGCTCAGCCCATTGATAATTAGATCAGATATGATAGGGAGGCATGCACTACTTTATGAAGTGATAGCACTATCAGCAAATTTGTTGCAGCCAACGCCTAAATCGGGAACTTCAGCCAGTTGTTTGTCAGACAATGGCAGCATTATAGAAGCTAAAAGTTCTCCTCCTGAATGGGTTTACAAAGACGTTGAACGGGGATGCTGGTCATACATTCAGACTAGGATTGCTTGGTCTTGTACTCCAGCTTCAGCTTCTTCCTGCACTTGTCAACTTGTTCCAGAGTGCTGAATGAGAGATAGCTGTTCACTGGTCTCTTTTTTCCAAGCTAACGATTCATTTTAATTTTTGTTTGCAACGTTTTTGAGCTCTTTCTGTATTATTCCACTCTGAACTATTTAGCTGGAGCTGGGAGTCTGGTGTCTTCAGCTTCTGGTGGCATAACGGTCGATAATGGCATTACACTGTCCTTGCACCTGGCTGGTGTGCCAATAGTGTCGGGAGATTGATTCTAACCAATTCCAGAAATCGTATTTTTTGTAGCTGATGTATGTCAACAACACATTGTTCGCAAGTCAAGGAAATTGGCAGTTGTAGTTGAAATTGTTGAGCTAGGGGAACTGTTGCTCGTGCAGGTAAAGTTCAATGAATTGGCATCCAAGTTGGACCTGGCAGTTGCTGCTGAATCATTTGCCTCGTTGCAGAGCTGATTGAGGGCGCAGGAGACGCATGAGCTGCAGTTGTTTGCTCAACAGCTCTGAAAGATGCAGCTATAATCATATTCATTTTAATGTCCATTAGGCTAGCATGTGCCAAAGTTGTACAAATAGACTCGAGAAGGTATTCTTTGCTCTTCCTCTCCTTCTGTTGGAATTTCATCTTCTATTTCGACTACCTAATTGCTTTCTGCTGCCTCATCAAGGTTTATACAGGTATGTTGGGGTCAGGGCCATACACATCCTGAATGGTTTGTCCAGTACCCAAAGTTAACTCTTCAGGAGGTGGCCTGTGGCACATGCTGTCCAAGAATATGGATAATTGACTTGTAGGTGAACTAGAGGGCAAAGCAGGAGCAAGTCCTCTCACAGCTTCTTGTTCCTGTAAATGTCCTTCATAAGTGCATCTGGCGGCCGCCATATATTGAATTGTTTAAGAAAATTTGTTGTCCATTGGTGTCATTGGTCCAGTGGCGCGCAAGGTTCTGTCTCCTTCATTTTCAGTCAGTCCAAGGAGCTTTTGGAAATTTGTTCCTCCAGACTCAATGTGATGTTTCAAAAAACCAAAAATCGTCGGCATATCTCAGGCTTACGGTGATGTTATCTCTTTCCAGATGGTGTTTACCACTAGAAGATCATGTGAATAGAGGGACCACATCGAATTGATTGTACATTAAGTTAGTGGTTCCTTGCTTAACACCATGTGGCTCCTGGTTGATCATTGATTCTTTTGATGTTTGGTTTCTTCTAAGTGCTATCAGTGTAAATCCTTCAGTGATGATGCTGTTCTTAAACAACAAAAGAGATTTTACATGTCAAGCTATGACTAGAGTTGCCAGCCACATATAATGCAAAATTGGACTTATTTTATGAGAGACTTTATCAGCTTTTCATAGGTTTTATTTGTTCAATAGAATAGGAACAAGGTCATTAGTTATAGGGGCCCATACTGAATAGGACAATAAATAAAATGAATGACTGTACAAAACAACACACCCTATATAGTATCATGGAAGGTCATGGAATGTTCTAGAACCTTGTAGAATATAAAAGAATACTATAGAATATTGTGGAACGTTCTAGAATTTTTGGGTACAATGCAGCACATGAACTCTGCATGCACATCATATCATGCAATCAATCTGTAAGGTCATTGTACTTGCACATCATATCATCTACATTCATGTAGAAAGTATGCCCAAAGCTTCGACCATTGTATCTACATGGAAGCAGAATTTTACACTTTGAAGCTGCAACCCTAGGATTCTACTTTCATGCAGAAAGTACACCAGAAGCTTTAATGGGGAAAATTTTACTTCCATGCAGAAACTACACTTGAAGCCTTAACAGGTAAATATTGGCCTGAATGTTGAAAGTATGCCTATGTCCACTTGACTTGGACATTAAAGTCGATGACATAATATCTCTATTGGAAAATTTTGTATAATTTTTAAAAAACACATGAGGGACATAGAATCTAACGATCTAAAGATTTTACTCATTGTTTACAAAACTTTTGCAAAAAAATTTTTTTCGGGACACTTATTATATGTCCCCTGAACACATTTTTTGAGGACTCCCTATGCTTATGCATTGTTTTTAGGACACTCTTTTTTTAAATTTCGGGAATGTCTTTTTACAGAAAACATTGAAAATTTTGCTCCAAGAAAGGTAAAAACATGTCGCAAAAACAATGCTTAAGCATAGTAATCATCAATTAATGTGTCCAGAGTGGATAAAAAATGTGACAGAAAAAATTTTTTTGCTAAAATTCTGTAATAATGACTAGAATCATCAGATCCTTAGACTGTATGGTCCCTCAGGTGTTTTTTAAATTGTGAAAAATGAGTGGAACCATTAGATCCTATGACGCCCCGCGTTTTTTTGGAATAATTTTCTGATGGAGATATTACATTATCAACAATAACATCTGAGTCAAGGTGATTATGGCATACTTTGAACATTGAGGTGGATGTTCCAGCATAATTTCTACATGGAAGTAGAATTTTTTGCATTGTAGCTTTAGGTGTACTTTCTATATGAATGTAGAATTCTAGGGTTGAAGCTTTGTGCACAGTTCCTACATGGAAGTAGAATTTTACATGTTGAAGCACTGGGCTTACTTTCTACACCAGCTGTATCGCCCTCCATGCTCAATGAAATTTGGAATTTGAAATAGAAGCAACATTAACATGCCTCAGTAGACCAAGGTAACTATAGTGTCAAAACTTTCTTATTAATTAAGTCATTTAAAACTCACATTTCAGAAATGGCAACGTGAAGTTTGTTGCCTCAACTGTGAATGTGTCGAAGTCAACAAAAACCATGCAAATTTTTGATCTGCCAGTTTCCAGATCTGGTGCAATTGGTGAGAATGAGTTCAGATCCAAATTAAAAGCAGGGCCACCAAAAGATGGATCAATTACTGAATATCCATTTGTACGTACTTATAAACCAACAATGGGGGCATTCCTATCTGAGCCCTACAATACGTCATTGCTAATTGACTTTGGAGGCATACTGCACACACTATGTACTGGAGCTTTATTGAATTTTTGACAAATTCAGGAGCCACAACCAGACAATATTTGTTTTAACGACTCTAAGTTGTCTGGTGGATAGAATGTAAGTGATATTCATCATGATTCAATATGTCTAAAAAAGCAATATGTATTTTCATTACTAGTAAAGAACAGATAATGGCAAAAAAGACCTCAAGTCAGCAATAGCAATTTTTGTCTTGTTCAAAAATCAAGACTTGGTCGAGAATTTTTTATAATTGTAATAAAACACACTTATTTAAAAGTCACTTTTCCAAAATGCAACATTGTTTGACCAATCACGTCATCATTGTATTATTGGCATCTTCCTTCAGCAGAGGGATACAGAAACCTATTTGGGCTGGCTCCTTTTTCTTTGATAAAGTTAGAAGTAGTATTATGCAGCCCAAAGCATTCTCCACTTTCCGCTCCATGTTAAGCTGTTGTAGTTTATAGATAGTGACTGACTTTGGATTTATACAAAGGAAGTGGCAACAGTCCATTGACCACAGGCTAACAAAACACAGACACACCAGAACTCTCTCACCAGACTCGCAAATACCTTCACCAGTACTCCCCCAAGTCTTAGGCAGAACACCTTGACATGTATCTCAGAAGCTCCTACCCTAGTCTCCAATCCTATCCTTATTGAATCTTCCACTATGCTCACAAAACAATGCAATTACCATGTTGAGCTTGTATTAGCTTCATGAGAGGATGAAGTCTATACCATAAAAAATATGTATGAAAAGATGGTGGGGCGACCCATTAAAAAATAACCAAAAACTAATGAAAATACACCAAAAAGTATGTGAAACGGTGGCACAATAAATCTATGTAAATTCATCATTTTCTTTCCACCACTTTTCGCTGCATCCACAGCCTGGGCACCAATGCCAGAAGTTGAAGACATGCACCTACAGTAACCCTGATAACTGAGAACAATATGAGAAATGAATTTCATCATTATTTAAATGAACAGCTGTCTCAAAAAGAGGTAAAAAGTTTGACAAGAGACAAATCCGCAATAATAGAACTGACGAAAGATATTGAGTTCAATAAACACATAAGACCAGTCATTGTTCAATAGGAATGTGAAAGAGCTTTTGGAATCTAAACATTATACAGCCAATAAATAAATGTGTAATCAATATGATTATTTTCCATAAGACAAAACTGATTTTACTTTTCAACATCTTATTCAGTTTATGGTATTGGCCAACTATTATATATTGTTCCTGTCCAGTTATATGCACAATCTGAAATTAAAATTTGTCCAACTTTCCAAGCCGAGTGGACACTGTGCGACTTTACATGAAAAACAAACTTACTAATAAGTCTGTAAGTTTTTGTTTTACTTTTCATTTCTGATCTTATCTACATTAATATTACAGACATCAGACTATCCTCTGATAGCTTGTGATTAATCAGTTGAACAATGTCAGCTGTTGAGTTTCTCTTTGAAACCAGCATTGGAAAATGGAACAGAGTCAGATTACCATCAAACAGAGCATGAAATGGATTGAAAAAGTTTTTAGCGGCCATATTGAACACTGGTATTATTTCGACATGTGATATGAAGTTTCATCCTTCATATGTTGAGCAAGAATTGAATATAAAAGAAAATTTTCCATTGTGAAAAAGCTGAGTAAAATCAGATCAGGATCAGAATCAGATCAGGATCAGAATCAGACCAGGATCAGAATCAGATCAGGATCAAGATCAGATCAGGATCAGAATCAGATCAGAAACAGATCAGGATCAGATCAGAATCAGATCAGAATCAGATCAGGATCAGAATCAGATCAGGATCAGAATCAGGATCAGAATCGGACCAGAATCAGAATTATATCAGGATCAGAATAGAATCATTATCACAATCAGGATCAGAATCAGATCAGGATAAGAATCAGATCAGGATCAGAATCAGATCAGGATCAAGATCAGATCAGGATTAGAATTAGATCAGAATCAGATCAGAATCAGATCAGGATCAGAATCAGATCAGGATCAGAATCAGATCAGGATCAGAATCAGATCAGGATCAGAATCAGATCAGGATCAGAATCAGATCAGGATCAGAATCAGATCAGGATCAGAATCAGATCAGGATCAGGATCAGAATCAGATCAGGATCAGATCAGGATCAGATCAGGATTAGATCAGGATCAGAATCAGATCAGGATCAGATCAGAATCAGATCAGGATCAGAATCAGGATCAGAATCGGACCAGAATCAGAATTATATCAGGATCAGAATCAGGATCAGAATCGGACCAGAATCAGAATTATATCAGGATCAGAATAGAATCATTATCAGAATCAGGATCAGAATCAGATCAGGATGAGAATCAGATCAGGATCAGAATCAGATCAGGATCAGAATCAGATCAGGATAAGGATCAGATCAGGATCAGATCAGGATCAGATCAGGATCAGATCAGGATCAGATCAGGATCAGATCAGGATCAGATCAGGATCAGAATCAGGTCAGAATCAGATCAGGATCAGAATCAGATCAGGATCAATATCAGATCAGGATCCGAATCAGATCCGAATCAGAATCAGATCAGGATCAGAATCAGATCAGGATCAGAATCAGATCAGGATCAGAATCAGATCAGGATCAGAATCAGAATCAGAATCGGACCAGAATCAGAATTATATCAGGATCAGAATAGAATCATTATCAGAATCAGGATCAGAATCAGATCAGAATCAGGATGAGAATCAGATCAGGATCAGAATAGGATCAGAATCAGATTAGGGTCAAATTCCGATCAGTATCAGAATCAGATCAGAATCAAATTCCGATCGGTATCAGAATCAGATCAGGATCACAATCAGGTCAGGATTAGATCCTGATTAGATCAGGATCAGATCGGGATCAGAATTACATGAGCATCAGATCAGCATCAGAACCAGAATCAGATGAGGATTATGACCAGATTAATGTCAAAATATCATCAGAATTAGACAACAGTCAATATCAGAATCATAACAGGAGCATAATCACAATCACATCAGAACCAGAATTAAATCACCACCAGAATCAGATTATATTCACGTCGGAATAGGATCAAGATCAAAGATCAGCATAAGATCAAATATCAGTATCAATGATCAGGATCTGAGATGACGAACAGAGATCAAGATAAGGATCAGATATGAGAGATCAAAATCAGAAATTGCTAATTAGGATCACAGATCTGGATCAGAGATCGAGATTGGAGAATAAAAACAAAGATCGAGATCAGAGATCAAGAGCAGAGATCAAGATGAGAGATCAAAATCAAAGATCACATATCAGGATCAGAGATCAGGATTTGATATGGGGAACTGAGATCAGGATCAGGGATCAACATCAGAAATCAGAGATCACAGATCATGATCAGATATCAGGACCAGATATTGTGACCTGATATCATGATTCGAGATAAGGAGCAGAGACCAGGTTTAGAGATCAGGGTCAGAGATCAAGATCAGAGATCCAGACTGGAGGACCTGATTGGATATAAGGATCCGACATGAGAATCAAAGATAAGTATCAGAGATCAGAGATCAGTATCAGAGATCAAAATCACAAATCAGGATCAGAGATCAAGATCAGAGATGACAGATCAAAATCATAAACTCAGATCACAGACAAGGACCAGAAATCATGATCTGGTATGAAGATTAGAGATAAAAATCACGGATCAGTATCGGATATCAGAGATCAGTATCAGAGACCAGAGATCGCTGTCAGAGATCAGAGATGAGGATCAGATGTCAGGATTAGAGATTAGGATCCGAGATCAATATCTGATATGAGGACTGGAGATAAGGATCAGAGATCAGCACCAGAGATCAAGATCACAAATCAGGATCAGAGATCAAGATCAGAGATCACAAATCAAGATCATAAACTCAGATCACAGACAAGGATCAGAGATCATAATCCGATATGAGGATTAGAGATAAGGATCAGAGACCAGTATCTGAGATCAGTATCAGGGATCAGTATCAGAGATCAGTATCAGAGACCAGAAATAAGTATCAGGGATCAGAGATCGAAATCGGATATCACGAGTAGAGATCAGGATCCGAGATGAGGAGCAGAGATCAGTGATCAGGATAAGAAATCGAGATCAGAAATAACAGATCAGAGATCAAGATCGCACATCAGAGATCAGAATCAGAGACACGAATCAGAAATCAGAATCTGTTAGGCTGCTGTGGGGTCACAATAAAGCAACAGTTCTAACCACAGGCTAACAACAACAACAAACACCAAACTCTCCCAGACGTTTCACCAGATATACACCAGAACTTTCACCAAACCTCAGGCAGAACACCTTGGCGCGTACCTCAGGAGTTCCTACCCAAGTCTCCACTCCTAATCTTAAAAACTCCTTCCACTACGCTCACAAAACAATACACTTACAGGTCCAAAGTGTATTGGGTGACGATGGGCGACGCCAATAAAAAATAATAAACAAAAATATTATAAGAAAGACGATGGCGGCGACGCTCCATAAAATAAGTCTTTTTCAATAATGATAAAAAGACAGAAAACATGCGAAACAGTGGCAGCATAAACCTATGCAAATATATCATTCTTTCCGGCCACTTTTCGCCGCGTCCAACCGCCTGCGCACCGAGGCCGGAAGCTGAACACGTGCACCTGAGCCCACCTCAACATCCCTCGGCCCTCAAAACCGACCAACGGGAGGTGAAAACCTTTCTGCAGCCTGAGTCTCATACTGAGGCCCCGACTGCATAACAGTTTTCCCCTCGGAAAACAAATTTTTGGGGCTACCCCCTCCAAGATGTGATCCAGCCCCTACCAGGTCCTTCAGGTGACGGCGACCTTGACCAATCCATTCGGCAGGGCACTCCCTTTCGGGCTACCGGAAACGATCACGAACGTAGTTCGGCCTGGACTTTGACGTCAATCTGTGCCTAGATCCCGGGCGTCGCCGTTCCTCTTCTCCCATTTCCTGGTTTTTACAACCTCGGTGATGAGGTGCCCCAGGTGCGCTTCCTCCCCGGTCGGCCGCTCGCCACATCGCTCCGTCCAATACAAATCTACTCAGTAAAAAATATTTTCTATAAAATATTTCAAATATCTACTTACGAAATAATTTTATAAACGTGAATAAAATTTTCACGTCTTCATCTTTTTCAGGCCCTGAAAGTAAACAAGAAAAATACGAGGGCTATATACACGCCCGAAATAAGATGGACGGAAATAACGAATTTTGCCGGGCAACTTTTGGGCACCGGAAACGAGAAAAAATTTAAAATTTAAAGCAACAATAAAACGAGATAATATATTTTTTTGTATTTTGTATTTTATTTGTGTTTTTGTTTTTTGTATTTTTTGAAATAAAATTTGTACGAAATAACGAATTTTGGTCCAAAAGTGATGCGGCTATATGAAATTATTGTTGCCCGCCGCCACCATAACCGCCGTTGGGGAAGCTGCCACGGCGAGGGTAGGGACCACCTCGAGCTCCACGACTCCTCAGGAATCCCCCAAAAACTCCTTGAGGTTGGGCCGCACGAGGGGGTCCGCCCATCGCCTGTCCTCTATACGGTTGCGGATTAACCATTTTGAAGGGTCTACCTTGACCCTGTCCCTGACCCCAGCCTCGGCCATATCTCCCTCCAGTTCCCCTCTGGTATGAGCCCTGAGTGGAACTTACGGAAGATACTCCAGAAGCTGAGGTAGTGGACCTACCTTGACTTTGTTGATTCGCATACGGCAATTTGAATACTCCAGGCTGGTGCCGACCCTGCGAATGAGACGATTGTCGCGAATGCTGGCTCCTAGTCCTGGATGCATCCCTAGGTTGTCTCTCCGTTAACATTGGAATCTTGAAGGGTTGCCCCTCCTCATCCTCGGCCTTCTGGAACTTACCAGAAAATTTCTGAACCATATCAGACAACCTTCTTTTCGCTGCCATATCTACTGCAGTTTGTTGGTGTTCCTGCATTCGGTTGGCGTACACTTCCCTGAATTCAGTACTACCTTCTCCCCGCAGGTAGATAGAATAATATCTTTCTGTAACAAATGACTTGGCCCGTGCATCAATTGCACCAATATGTCTCGGGCCCAACTGCTGTTGTTCTAACTTTAGCAACACCATGGTACATAAGTATCTCACAGCTGCCATCACTATTTCCGCATCAAAATGATGAAACCAATTTGGCATGAACTTGAGCCAAATATACTCCCAAATGGGCTCAGGAACGTTCACATGATCATACAGGAAACCACCTTGAACATCAAAGTGATCCCCATAGTTCTCGTAAAGTTCCTCTACTCCATTATTCACCAATGCCCAGATGATTTGGTTCCTATTATCATCTGGCATATCCTGAGCAAAAAATTCGATCACCTCCGGTGTCGAAAAATCTATCCTTCCCTTCACCAAGGGAAACTTCTTATGGACATCCCAGTAGTCTCTCAAAACAGAACTTAGGTACTCCAAAGTTACTTCCTTATCTCTACTTCTCTTGACCGATTTTGTCGGTTCCGACATAGAGGGTTTAGAAACAACTTTTTTCCCTGAAGCACTGCTCTGGTCCTGCTGAGAAGTCTTATCGACTTTAGACACGGGCTTAGCCAAAGTACTTTTCGTCGTTGCACTTACCTGAGATGCAGACGATTTACTAGGTACTTTAGCCGAAGCAACCGTCGACTGCACCTGACTCGTAGAACTTTTGGTTCCAGGCATCAGGCTCGTCGGCGTAGTTCCAGTCTTGGATTTGGTTGAATCCGTCAATAAAGTTGTAGATCCAGCAAACTTCAAATCCACAGACGTAGAACTCCCTGTCTGTTCTCCTTCACCATCACTGATTTCAATAACATCTTCTTCCTCTCTCTTCTTAGCCCTATTGGCCTTTCGGGTTAACTTTCGTCTTCCTAATCTTTTAATTTGGTCGTCCGTACGACCTTCTGCTCTGAACTTTCTAACCTCTTCGGCAGTATACATACCTGGTATACCACCGTCTATACTTGGATCTCTGGGCGCTACTTGAACTGTCGGCGTAACCTTGCTGACCGCAGGTTGGATGGCCTGCGTACTAGAAGGTTGCGCGGGCAATTTCGGGATATGATAAGCAGTAGGCGGCTTGGCTGGAGCTTGCACGACTGTAGGCGCTGCCAGAGGCGTCGGCTGCGCCGTAGAACCAGCCAATACTAGTTCCAGCTGCTTCTGCTGCTGATCTAATCTCGCTTTCTGCTCCGCAAGCTGTTTAGCGAAAATCTCCTTCTGCCTTTCAATTTCCTTTTCAGCTCGCTCCCTGAGCCTTGCTTCAATCTCCTCTATTGTTGGACTTGCAGCAATCGTTATCAGATTGCTTTCATCCAGCATTTGCTCTGCCCTGACATCCATTCCAGAAAGTAAACTCTCTGTCTGATCTAGTAAAGAAGTTACCTGTGTTTCTTGATCAGGCTGTATCAACGATTCAACAGTGACCTCCCTATCCACTTCTAAATCGTCTCCTACCTGATTCAAGTCTATGGGGGTGTTGAGGTCTGCTGGTATCACTTGTTGCTGTGCTTTCGCGGCAACAGGCTCAGCCTGCATCCCCTGCACCTGATCCAAACTACTCATATCAACTCCAGATTGTTGAGTCACCGTTGTGCTTACCTCAGTGCCTGTAACCGACACTGCTGGCTGCTTACCTGTCGGCGTCACTACAACCTTATCGCCAATATGCGTAATCGTGAAACCTGGAGCATCGGACGGCAATATCGGCTCAAAAAATGGCGGCTCGTAACCTGGAACGTACTCCGGTTGATACGCTAACACACTCTTTTTCTGGTTCTCCTTCGTTGCGTCCTCGCCCATATCAATCGGGTATCGCAAACCTGGTACTCGAACAGCTATTTGACGGAAGTAAAACCTCTGATAGCAGTACGGATTATCTTTGTACTGCGGACATTCCGCCAAATGCTTCCTCTTCTCCGCCGGTCTTTGCTCCCATGATTTTGTCTTGGGCCAAAATCGGATCGGCAGAAATCCGAAACGATTTCCCCAACATGTAATAGAATCGCCCTTGGTTGGCGTATGTACCTCTGTTACTGGAAGACTATTCAAAAATGATAAGTACTGACCGTACCTATCTCCCCTCCACAACATCTTCAAGAGTTGTTCCTTTCCCTCAGGGCTAAAGGATCTCAAATAGTTGTGGTCAAGGAGAGAGGTAAGGTACTCTTCCGCTTCCTCTCTACAAGCTGGCCAAAACAAATGAAACGTCAGCCGAACTTTATTACACACTGACTCCAAATTCTTAAAATTGTCCTCAATCAATATTTCAGAATAAGGAGCAATATCCATACTCCAGTGTTGCCTTACGTACGAGTCTTTAGCATTCCAAACTCTGACTGGTTCATACTCGTGGTAATCAACTTCCAGAGATGTTATCTCCAACAACTGCTTCGTTTCTTTCCTATACCTTAGGAAATTCTCGTACAAAACCATAGATACTGGTTCATCGAGTCTACTGAAACTCTTCCCTCGATTAACCATATCTATCACCTTGTTCATTATTCGAGTTCTAATCTGCTTTTCCGACAAAGCTTCTTCAAACTCTTCATCCTCACTTACCGTATCATTACCGTCTACATTCTTACTTTTTTCTTTAACGGTATAATCAGGATGAATACCTTTACGTATACTTACGTCTCTCCCTCTCTTCGGATTTGCCTCGTAATGAGGGAAGCTGTACTCCACATAGCCTCCAAATGAGGTGTCCATTTGGGCGTCCATACGGGCATACGCTTCCTGTCTCATTACGTGGTAAATAGCCGACGACTGCGGCTCCTCTACTTCCGGACTTCCACAAAAAGTCTGCGGAAAATTCTCTCCATGTATCATGTTAAAAAACCTGTACAACCTGTACGCCATTATCTGGATTTGATCCGCTTTCATCAAATCATGCGGAAAATACTGGAATCCGACCTCGACTTCCATAGCCAACTCATAGTGGAAAAACGCTAAGAAAACCAACAATGAGTAGTAGGCGTCCAGTGCTGAATACCTGATTTCAAACTGCGTCAACGTGTGCCTACAGAATCGTTCACGTTGCGCTCTCTGACGGAAATCGATTTGGAAATAACCAACATCCACCAGATACAGCTCCGTGAACAACCCTTTCAGCTTAAATGTCTCTGGGCAAAGTCCCAACTTCCTGGACATTGCCAAAAATCTTCCGTTCAATTGATCCCCTACCTTGGCTACGTCATAATAACGGCCATACGAAGATGCAATTCTGTACTTGATCTCTGCTGTCAGATCAACATCCTGGTGATTTCTGCCTGCGCCATTAACATTCCAGACGGCAACCAGATCTGTAACCCAGTTGTATCCAACGAGAAGCATGTCCGAATCTAAGAGCTCATGAATGAGCGTCCATTCCTTCGGCATGATTGTCGTAGTATCTACAACAAAGGTGTCTCCAGTCACCATCGAGAAGCTAATGACTCTCGCGAACTCCTTCCCTTTTGGGTTATCAACCCCAGAAGTCGCGAAAACCTTACTGACATACTCTTGAGTAACTTTTTCGGTATCAAAACCGATAACTGGCTGTCCTCGAAACCTACTGTCTTTCAAGGTTTCGATCATCTCAGCCACCTTACCTACCTCGACCAATTTCGGTTCCGTCAATTCCAACGGAAATCTCCCGAACGTCGTGGCAAACCATCGTTCTAATTCGCCGACTCTGACAATGCGTTTAACATTGTAGTCTAAAAAATTCAGGCGAAATGTTTACAACTTTTTAATGAAAATTTTTCCCAAAGCGGACAAACATCGGTTAAATTATACCTTCACCACAGATAGTAAGCACAAAAGGAAAAAAGGAAAAAAGAAATTGCAAGCAGGGGAAAATAAGGTACCACACATATATTGGGTTAGTGTTGGCAGATAGTTAAACACAAGTGCCGCCCCGACTTCTACCTTATACGGGAGTACACGTGTTAGGCTGCTGTGGGGTCACAATTAAGCAACAGTTCTAACCACAGGCTAACAACAATAACAAACACAAAACTCTCCCAGACGTTTCACCAGATATACACCAGAACTCTCACTAAACCTCAGGCAGGACACCTTGACACGTACCTCAGGAGCTCCTACCCAAGTCTCCACTCCTATACTTATGAACTCCCTCCACTACGCTCACAAAACAAAACAACTTACAGGTCCAAGTTGTATTGGGTGACGAAGGGCGACGCCAATAATAAATAATATACAAAAATATTATAAATAAGACGACCACGGCGACGCTCCATAAACTAGTCTTTTTTAATAATGACAAAAAGACAGAAAACTCGCGAAACAGTGGCAGAAATAACCCATGCAAATTTATCTTTCTTTCTCGCCACTTCTCGCCGCGTCCAACCGCCTGCGCACCGACGCCGGAAGCTGAACACGTGCACCTGAGTCCACCTCAACATCCCTCGGCCCTCAAAACCGACCAACGGGAGGTGAAAACCTTTCTGCAGCCTGAGTCTCATACTGAGGCCCCGACTGCATAACAGTTTTCCCCTCGGAAAACAAATTTTTGGGGCTACCCCCTCCAAGATGTGATCCAGCCCCTACCAGGTCCTTCAGGTGACGGCGACCTTGACCAATCCATTCGGCAGGGCACTCCCTTTCGGGCTACCGGAAACGATCACGAACGTAGTTCGGCCTGGACTTTGACGTCGATCTGTGCCTAGATCCGGGGCGTCGCCGTTCCTCTTCTCCCATTTCCTGGTTTTTACAACCTCGGTGATGAGGTGCCCCAGGTGCGCTTCCTCCCCGGTCGGCCGCTCGCCACATCGCTCCGTCCAATACAAATCTACTCAGTAAAAAATATTTTCTATAAAATATTTCAAATATCTAATTACGAAATAATTTTATAAATGCGAATAAAATTTTCACGTCTTCATCTTTTTCAGGCCCTGAAAGTAAACGAGAAAAAATACGAGGGCTATATACACGCCCGAAATAAGATGGACGGAAAGACGAATTTCGCCGGGCAACTTTTGGGCACCGGAAACGAGAAAAAATTTAAAGTTTAAAGCAACAATAAAAACGAGATAATATATTTTTTTTTTTTTTTTTTTGTATTTTGTGTTTTATTTGTGTTTTTGTATTTTTGTATTTTTGAAATAAAATTTGTACGAAATAACGAATTTTGGTCCAAAAGGTAAGCGGCTATATGAAATTATTGTTGCCCGCCGCCACCATAACCGCCGTATTGGAAGCTACCACGGCGAGGGTAGGGACCACCTCGAGCTCCACGACCCCTGAGGAATCCCCCAAAAACTCCTCGAGGTTGGGCCACACGAGGGGGTCCGCCCATCGCCTGTCCTCTATACGGTTGCGGATTAACCATCTTAAAGGGTCTACCTTGACCCTGTCCCTGACCCCAGCCCCGGCCATATCCCCCTCCAGTTCCCCTCTGGTACGAGCCCTGAGTGGAACTTACGGAAGATACTCCTGAAGCTGAGGTAGTGGACCTACCTTGACTTTGTTGATTCGCATACGGTAATTTGAACACTCCAGGCTGGTGCCGACCCTGCGAGTGAGACGATTGTCGCGAGTGCTGGCTCCTAGTCCTGGATGCATCCCTAGGTTGTCTTTCCGTTAACATTGGAATCTTGAAGGGTTGCCCCTCCTCATCCTCGGCCTTCTGGAATTTACCAGAAAATTTCTGAACCATGTCCGACAACCTTCTCTTTGCTGCCATATCTACTGCAGTTTGTTGGTGTTCCTGCATTCGGTTGGCGTACGCTTCCCTGAATGCAGTACTACCTTCTCCCCGCAGGTAGATAGAATAATATCTTTCCGTAACAAATGACTTGGCCCGTGCATCAATTGCACCAATATGTCTCGGGCCTAACTGCTGTTGTTCTAATTTTAGCAACACCATGGTACATAAGTATCTCACGGCTGCCATGACTATTTCCGCATCAAAATGATGAAACCAATTTGGCATGAACTTGAGCCAAATATATTCCCAAATGGGCTCAGGAACGTTTACATGATCATACAGGAAACCACCTTGAGCATCAAAGTGATCCCCGTAGTTCTCGTAAAGCTCCTCTACTCCGTTATTCACTAATGCCCAGATGATTTGATTCCTATTATCATCTGGCATATCCTGAGCAAAGAATTCGATCACCTCCGGTGTCGAAAAATCTATCCTTCCCTTCACCAAGGGAAACTTCTTATGGACGTCCCAGTAGTCTCTCAAAACAGAACTTAGGTACTCCAAAGTTACTTCCTTATCTCTACTTCTCTTGACCGATTTTGTCGGTTCCGACGTAGAGGGTTTAGAAACAACTTTTTTCCCTGAAGCGCTGCTCTGGTCCTGCTGAGAGGTCTTATCAACCTTAGACACGGGCTTAGCCAAAGTACTTTTCGTCGTTGCACTTACCTGAGATGCAGACGATTTACTAGGTACTTTAGCCGAAGCAACCGTCGACTGCACCTGACTCATAGAACTTTTGGTTCCAGGCATCAGGCTTGTCGGCGTAGTTCCAGTCTTGGATTTGGTTGAATCCGTCAATAAAGTTGTAGATCCTGCAAACTTCAAATCCACAGACGTAGAACTCCCTGTCTGTTCTCCTTCACCATCACTGATTTCAATAACATCTTCTTCCTCTCTCTTCTTAGCCCTATTGGCCCTTCGGGCTAACTTTCGTCTTCCTAGTCTTTTAATTTGATCGTCCGTACGACCTTCTGCTCTGAACTTTCTGACCTCTTCGGCAGTATACATACCTGGTATACCACCGTCCATACTTGGATCTCTGGGCGCTACTTGAACTGTCGGCGTAACCTTGCTGACCGCAGGCTGGATGACCTGCGTACTAGAAGGTTGCACCGGCAATTTCGGGATATGATAAGCAGTAGGCGGCTTGGCTGGAGCTTGTACGACTGTAGGCGCTGCCAGAGGCGTCGGCTGCGCCGTAAAACCAGCCAATACTAGTTCCAGCTGCTTCTGCTGCTGATCTAATCTCGCTTTCTGCTCCGCAAGCTGCTTAGTAAAAATCTCTTTCTGTCTCTCGATTTCCTTTTCAGCTTGCTCCCTGAGCCTTGCTTCAATTTCCTCTATTGCTGGACTTGCAGCAATCGTTATCAGATTGCTTTCATCCAACATCGGCTCTGCCCTGACATCCATTCCAGACAGTAAACTCTCTGTCTGATCTACTAATGAAGTTACCTGTGTTTCTTGATCAGGCTGTATCAACGATTCAACAGTGACCTCATTGTCCACTTCTAAATCGTCTCCTACCTGATTCAAGTCTATGGGGGTGTTGAGGTCTGCAGGTATCACCTGTAGCTGTGCTTTCGCCGCAACAGGCTCAGCCTGCATCCCCTGCACCTGATCCAAACTACTCATATCAACTCCAGATTGTTGACTCAATGTTGTGCTTACCTCAGTGCCTGTAACCGGCACTGCACTCTGCTTACCTATCGGCGTCACTACAACCTTATCGCCAATATGCGTAATCGTAAAACCTGGAGCATCGGACGGCAATACCGGCTCAAAAAATGGCGGCTCGTAACCTGGAACGTATTCCGGTTGATACGCTAAGACGCTCTTTTTCTGATTCTCCTTCGTTGCGTCCTCACTCATATCTATTGGGTATCGCAAACCTGGAACTCTAACAGCTATCTGGCGGAAGTAAAACCTCTGATAGCAGTACGGATTATCTTTGTACTGCGGACACTCCGCCAAATGCTTCCTTTTATCTTCCGGTCTTTGCTCCCATGACTTTGTCTTAGGCCAAAATCGGATCGGCAGAAATCCGAAACGATTTCCCCAACATGTAATAGAATCGCCCTTGGTTGGCGTATGTACCTCTGTTACTGGAAGACTATTCAAAAATGATAAATACTGACCATACCTATCTCCCCTCCACAACATCTTCAAGAGTTGTTCCTTTCCCTCAGGGCTAAAGGATCTCAAATAGTTGTGGTCAAGGAGAGAGGTAAGGTACTCCTCCGCCTCCTCTCTGCAAGCTGGCCAAAACAAATGAAACGTAAGCGGAACTTTATTACACACTGACTCCAAATTCTTAAAATTGTCCTCGATCAATATTTCAGAATAAGGAGCGATATCCATACTCCAGTGTTGCCTTACATACGAGTCTTTACCGTTCGAAATTCTGACCGGTTCATACTCGTGGTAATCAACTTCCAGAGTTGGTATCTCCAATAACTGCTTCGTTTCTTTTCTATACCTTAGATAATTCTCGTATAAAACCATAGATACTGGTTCATCGAGTCTACTGAAACTCTTTCCTCGATTAACCATATCTACCACCTTGTTCATTATTCGAGTTCTAATCTGCTTTTCCGGCAAAGCTTCTTCGAACTCTTCATCCTCACTTACCGTGTCATTACCGTCTACATTCTTACTTTTTTCTTTAACGGTATAATCAGGATGAATACCCTTAGGTATACTCACGTCTCTTCCTCTCTTCGGATTTGCCTCGTAATGAGGGAAGCTGTACTCCACATAGCCTCCAAATGAGGTGTCCATTTGGGCAGCCATACGGGCATACGCTTCCTGTCTCATTACGTGGTAAATAGCCGACGACTGCGGCTCCTCTACTTCCGGACTTCCACAAAAAGTCTGCGGAAAATTCTCTCCATGAATGATATTAAAAAACCTGTACAACCTGTACGACATTATCTGGATTTGATCCACTTTCATCAAATCATGCGGAAAATACTGGAATCCGACCTCGACTTCCATAGCTAACTCATAGTGGAAAAACGCTAAGAAAACCAACAATGAGTAGTAGGCGTCCAGTGCTGAATACCTGATTTCAAACTGCGTCAACGTGTGCCTACAGAATCGTTCACGTTGCGCTCTCTGACGGAAATCGATTTGGAAATAACCAACGTCCACCAGATACAGCTCCGTGAACAACCCTTTCAGCTTAAATGTCTCTGGGCAAAGTCCCAACTTCCTGGACATTGCCAAAAATCTTCCGTTCAACTGATCTCCTACCTTGGCTACGTCATAATAACGGCCATACGAAGATGTAATTCTATACTTGATCTCTGCTGTCAGATCAACATCCTGGTGATTTCTGCCTGCGCCATTAACATTCCAGACGGCAACCAGATCTGTAACCAAGTTGTATCCAACGAGAAGCATGTCCGAATCTAAGAGCTCATGAATGAGCGTCCATTCCTTCGGCATGATTGTCGTAGTATCTACAACAAAAGTGTCTCCAGTCACCGTCGAGAAGCTAATGACTCTCGCGAACTCCTTCCCTTTTGGGTTATCAACCCCAGAAGTCGCGAAAACCTTACTCACGTACTCTTGAGTAACTTTTTCGGTATCAAAACCGATAACTGGCTGTCCTCGAAACCTGCTCACCTTCAGAGTTTCGATCATTTCAGCCACCTTACCTATTTCGACCAATTTCGGTTCTGTTAGTTCCAACGGAAATCTTCCGAACGTCGTTGCGAACCATCGTTCCAATTCGCCGACTCTAACAATGCGTTTAACATTGTAGTCTAAAAAATTCAGGCGAAATGTTTACAACTTTTTAATGAAAATTTTTCCCAAAGCGGACAAACATCGGTTAAACTCTACCTTCACCACAGATAGTAAGCACAAATAGGAAAAAGGAAAACGAAAACTGCAAGCAGGGGAAAATAAGGTACCAAACATATATTGGGTTAGTGTTGGCAGATAGTTAAACACAAGTGCGGCCCCGACTTCTACCTTATACGGGAGTACACGCACAGACCACCTGCGTCTTCCATCAGTCGACTGCTAGCCGTCTCAATCCAACGCCCAAAACGGCCTATCCAATCAATAAATTAAGAATTTCCAAGAAGAAATTTGAAAATATATTTACAATTTACCCAAGATGAGGAAATTCGTATAAAAGTAAATTAAGATGGAATTTAGAAATTTAAATAAATTTTTAAATTATCTACCCCTAGTCGACTAGTTGCTACACTCCACTTCTTCCCCATCACATAGACGAATTTATTCAACTCGCTATGTGTGTAGAGGAATAATGTAGTTTCGCAAAAAGTCCAAATTTTTGCGCTACGGGCAGCTTTGCCACACTTTTTCAAGTTGACAGAACAATTATGTTCCCACTAAACTTTTACAATTGTCTAGGCCTTCGTCTAGACACCCGTGGGCTATGACATCCTGCTTTGCCCAAATAATTTTTAGATTAACTAAGTTTAATAACTTAGGTCGCTTACCATCGACTAAGAAATACCGATTGTTTTGCCGCACCTGCGGCTGTCCGTAGGTCACGTGGGGGTCCGTGACCAAATACTGTTTCGTCCGGCGTCCATTGGGGGGCCTGGACATTCCTTCCGCTTCTTTTTCGAATTCTAATAATTCGGCACTATCAATTTTTGCGAAAAATTTCTAATAATTTTTTATAAGAGCTGAAAAATCGACAAATTTTCCGCTTTCGCTACTTTTTGTCTATTTTCACTCTAAAACTCAGCGGTTTTCCCAATTCTTCCAATATTCACAGAATTGGGGGGGCAACAATTAAGTATTTCCTCCGAAATTAATCGGACTCGGGAAAATTTAAGATTTAGGCCGCGAAAAAAGTTTTAAAAATTTAGGTTTTTGCGAAGAGTGGTTTTTTACCAAAAATTTTGAGAAATTTTTAGATTTACGCGAGAAAATTTAAAAATACACGATAAATACGCGATAAATACATAAATAATTACAATTAATTACAATTTGTACTTAAATACATAATTGGGGACGAAAAAATATGGGGGGGTAATCATACGCACACACACACGCGAAAAACCAGCGCTACGCGCTACGGCAGTTTATAATTACTAATTTTTGAATCTACAGTAAACTGCGTGTCCTTAGATGACACGTCGTTAGACTGCAGCCATCTGCCGGTCTCGTAGCGAAAGTGCTTTAACCTGCTCACGGATACCACCTGCTTTTTCAGCGGCTCTCTCCAGTGAGCGATTTCAAGCACATTCTCTGATAATCTACTATTATCAGTAACAACATACGGTCCTTGCCACGGAAGACCCAGTTTTTTCTGTTTATCGACTTTCAGCAAAACCCAATCATTGACGGAATAATCATGAGCTTTTGCTTTACGGTCAAAAAACTTTTTACTGCTCTCCGCAGCCTTCCTGATATTCTCTGAAATGGTCTCATAAGTTTCTACTAAGCTTTCGGTTAGTATATGCTTATAAGCCTCATAGTTCATCGGCAGAACTATATTTCTAGCAACTCCAATACTAATGCCAAAATTTGCCTCATGACCTCTCAATAAGGCAAATGGAGAACATCTCGTTGAGGTATGAGGTGTGGCATTATATGCAAAAACGACAGATTGCAGATATCTGTCCCACTTATCTGAATCCTCTATAGCAACCTTTCGCAACTGCTTGATCAAGGTTTGGTTAAACCTTTCAACCATTCCATTTCCTTGTGGATGGTAGGCAGTTGTGAAAATCTTCTGACACTCCAACAATTTACACACTGATGTCATCAAATCAGCTGTAAAGCATGAACCATTATCACTCAACAATTTCACCGGGGTTCCATGCCTAAACACAATATTCCGAAGAAAACTGTCCACAATGGTTACAGCAGACTGATCCGGGATCATTTCTGCTTCCACCCATTTTGTAAAGTAATCTTGAAATACTATCACATACGGTCTTTTCTCGCTCATGGGAGAAATTCCCACAATATCTACAGAGACTATGTCAAATGGTCCTCTAGGAATGATTGGATTCAACGGCGGAATCGTGGCCTTTCCTGGAGTCGCAATTTGACATATCGGACAAAAACTGATCCAGCTCCGAACATCCTTCTCGATGCTCGGCCACCAGAACCGCTTCTTAATAATAGCAAGGGTTCTCTTAAACCCTTGATGCGTCATCATCACTGCTCCATGATACTGATGCAGGACAACTTTTTTGAGAACAGAGGGGACAACAACTTGATCCTCTGCCTCGCCAAAAGTCTCTCTATATAGTATCCCTTGATCGATATAAAAGTTACTTTGAGACTTAGTGCTACTACTAGCACCTAGTTTCTCGAAGATCACTTTTAGATCCTTATCCTTTCCTTGCAACTTTGACATCAAGGCGTTTGAGATAAGCCCTTTTGGTCTACCATCTTCAATCTCTGGGGCTTCTTCAAACTCCTTCTCCTTCAGTTCAAATATTCTCTTCACCTCTTCTTTAGATTTTGCTTGCCCAGGAGGATGTCCTTTTTCCTCCTGTTGCAAGTTTTTCGCCATTTGTCTAGTGACTACCGCCTCAATTTCATATTTCTCAGGCGTTCGATAGTTATCAAATTCTGGAGAAATATTAAGTTGAGTTTCATCACTAACACTATACTTTGAAGCCACTGAAGCTGTGGCCATCTTCACCGGAGTGAAGACTCCTACAGCCTCATCCACTTCATCTCCTCTGAGTTCCCGAAGTTGTTTCACTAAAACTTTGTGGTTTTGGTTAAGGACTTCGTCTTCAGTAAGAGATTTCACATCTTCCTTCTGAAAGATAAGTTCCCATTTTGGTGGCAACTTCTCTTTCTGCTCATCCGGTTCCTCCTTCCTGGAGAGGAAATCTGCCATGGCATTCTGCCTGCCAGGCACATACTCCAACTTGTGATTAAACTGGCAAATGAATGCGTACCACCTCTTGAGTTTGTCGTTAGTCTGTGTATTCACCCTCATTGATAATAGTGGTTTGTGGTCAGTTTGAATCCTGACCTTTTGGCCCAAAAGATAATGTTTATAAATTTTAAGGCCGTAAACCACAGCTAAGCATTCTCTTTCGGTGGCGCACCATTTCCTTTCTTCTGCCCGCAATATCCGACTATTGTAGGCAACTACCCAACGTTCCGAGTCAGTCTCTTGACATAACACTGCTCCCAATGCAATTCCACTGGCATCCGTTTGAAGAATGAATCGTGCAGATCCATCTAGAATTGGATGTCTTAAGAAAGGTACTGAGGTCAATGCTACTTTGAGCTTCTCAAAAGTTGTGTAATGTAACTCCGTCACATTCCATGTTCCCTTCTTGCCCGTTAATTTGTACAAAGGTTCAGCTAGTGCTGCTAGGTCCGGTATAAATTTCTTACACCATTGTAGCATACCTAGGAATCTTTGCATTTTCTTAACAGAATCCGGGAATGGAAATTCGGTTATCGCCTTGACCTTCTTAGGGTCCGGAGAAATTCCATTCGCATCCAAGATGTGTCCTAAAAAGTGCACCTTCTCGGGAAGAAATTCACATTTCTCTGGCTTAAGAGTCAACTTCGCCTTCCTCAACGCTTCTAGCACCAAGTTCAAATTCTCTAAGTGTTCCTCGAACGTATTCGAGAAGATGATAATATCATCTATGTACACTAGGCAAATTTTCCATACCAAATCCCCAAGGATTCTCTCCATCATCCTTTGGAATTCAGCAGGTGCATTCTTCAACCCAAACGGCATCACTTTAAACTGAAATAAGCCCTCTTGGCATATAAAAGCCGTTTTCTCCTTGCTTTCCTCCTCCATCGGGACCTGCCAATATCCCGACTTCAAATCTAGAGTCGTATAAAACTTCGCTCTTCCAAGGCAATCTAAATAATCATCCATTCTCGGGATGGGATATTTATCATCCTTGGTCACTTCGTTTATACCTCTAAAATCCACTACGGGTCTCGTAGTTCCATCTTTCTTTCCAACCAGGAACAAGGGTGCAGCCCACGGTGACTTCGAGGGCTCGATCACTCCTTGATCCAACATCTCCTTTATGTGTCGCCTTACTCCTGGCCGACTATTAATTGAAGCTCTGTAATATCTCTTTGCTACAGGTCTTGCATCTCCTGTATCTATCTTGCACGTCAGAGCTGGGGTTGTAGTAGCCGGATCACCAGGCAAGCTAAAGACATCTCTGTACTTCAACAAAGACTCTATAGCTTCCGTTTTCTTCTCTTCCGATATTTTTGCCTTCGATATCATCTTGCATAGTGAAGTATAGAACTCTACAGAATCAGCTTTTGATAATGCAGGCATTCCTTCCTTTACCATGCAGGTCTGATATTCCTCTTCCTCCTTTATCTTTTTCATTTCTTTCACCTTTTTGTACGTATCATCATCTTCAATAAGCATAGATTCTGTATAGCCAATGATTTGATCTCTCTCAAACCGACATCCAGAACCTGTGGTATTGGAGATTAGTACTACAAACTCCTCTTGTGATCCGTCTACAACCGCTTTCTCCATTCTGAACTTCCTTTCAGAATCCCTTGATTCGACAATAATTCCGTTCAACGTGGCATCTCCATGTTGATCCCAAAGTTTTGCCTTCATCAAAACATCTGTTCCATATGGAATGTAGGTTTTACTACATGCAACAATTGCAACAGTTGTCTTTAGCAGACAAACTTTTGGATAAACAATTTGATTTATGCAATCAGTCGACGCCACACTGACTTTAGTCACTTCTTCCATTACCGTTTGCACAGTAGTTACAGAAGGAACTTGAACTACGTCAATCTTTCTCTCAATGCCTTGAATCGTCATGGCATTCCTTTTGAAATCAATCACCACACCTAAATCTGGTTGTGCCAAAAAATCTGTGCCCAAGATCAGGTCCTCACCTGCATCTGGCAACACTATAGCATTGACTGGAAAACTTCCGAATTCAGTCTTCATACAAACTGGTACATACCCATAGGCATGCACAACTTTTCCATCAGCTACAGTCACTTTAAGGATACGAGGGTACACTGTATAATCAACGTCTAATGCCCTTTTCAGGAGCTTAGAAGACATGACCGTACACTGAGCTCCTGTATCAATTAAAGCTCTGGTAGCCGTTTCTTTAATAACCACATTTATGTAGAAAGGAACCGTTTTCGGATAATTTTCCAACAACCTTCTCTCTACGTCCGTTGCTTTTCTCCCATACTTCACATGAGCCAAATCTCTTTCTTTCACTTTCTCTAGAGGTGTCACCTTATCCAGGTGAATAATACTTCCGAGAACCAAACTAGAAGATTTGTTTCTACTCTTTTCGCTTTCATCATCCACATCCGTACGGCTTGTCACCATTACGTTATGCGAACTAGGTTGCGACTGGTTCGAAACAAATGATCCAGACTGATCCTGGACGGTACTACCCTGAATAGCAGGTTGACTAGTTGGTGCAGGTAACATCAACTGAGGCTGTCTCTGCAACTGGATGCCTTGCTCCCTAAGTCTGCAGAATTCCCTGTATCTCTCAAACTCTGGGTCATACCCCTACATTTGATCTTCTTCGGGGAATCCTACATAATAGGCACCTCTTCCTCTTCCTCTAAATCCAAATTGAGGTCCACCTCTACCTCTAAAACTTCCTCTATATGAAGCGTTTCTATCACCACCATAATACTGATTAGACATGCCACGGTTAAATCCACCGCGTTGCTGTTGCTGACGCCGGTATGCTAATGTCTTACACTCTTCCGTAGCATGCGTATTATTCTTATGATAAATGCAATAGGGTCTCTGCTGCTTCAACTGCTTCTGCTTTTCAGCAGACGCAGCCTTCACAGTAGTCAACTCTTTTAAGGCTTCACTCTGAGTAACTTGTAATTTGTCTACTTTCTGAACCAATTGTAGCCATTCCTTTGAGAGAATAGCTAGAAAAGACTCCTTGGCCTGCTCCTCGTTAGACTTTTTGACATCACGAGGCGACGGACCAGGTATCATCTCTTCCGCATTCTCCTCACTTCTCTCCTCTTCCACTGCCTTTTGCAACTGATTTTGTGGTCTTGACTTCGTCTGGTTATACTTTTTAGTACTTCCATACGGAGCATTCCCTACAAAAGCAATTTCCGGGCACATCTCCTCCGCTACAACTTGATTCACTACAATCGGTTTATCTTTGGCTCCAAAAGTAGTAAAAACATTCTTATACTTTTTATCAATCTGAGTTACGGCGTATGCAAGGTCTTGCCATGTTTTCATCGATGGCAATACGTCCTGCAACTCCGTCTGATACAACCGACTACTCTTATAAATGAAGGCATTAATAATATTCTCTTGCCTTATTTGATCACTCTGATCTGCATAGACCAGATCCACATGATTACTCAATCTCTTTAAAAACTCCAAGGCTGACTCGCCTTCTTCCTGTTTCATATTAAATAACTCTCTTTTGAGCATCGTCAAATCATAAGTCGGCGCGAGATACTTTAAAATATTTCTCCGCGCTTCTGTATAACTTGAGGATGTTCTCGCTATCCTCCTCGCCGTGTTCTGAGACAACCTTCTCAAACACTCTTTCTTCACTTTATCAGCCGTATTCTCCAGAAACTCACTTTCCAGATCAGTAAAAAACTTCAAAGCCTCCGTTGGCTTTATACTATCATGCAAAGGTCTATGTTTCAAGGCCTTTACCACATCTCTCACATCAACTTCAACACTTGAGCTAGAGTTCGAAGTAGATGAACTGCTATTATCACTATCTGAGTAATGTCTACTTCTAGCTCTAGATCTGTGAGATCTCTTTCGACTCTTCGACTTTCTTTTTCTTCTCCTTTCAGGGCTAAGGTCAGCTCTATTTGCGGTATCTCTCCAAGGAGTAGGACCAGAAAACCTATCCTCTCCCTGGGACGATTCGTCGCAAATAGTCACCTTCCTTTCCCTCGACCTCCTATTCTCTGAGTAACCGTAGGCATTCGATTGTGCTTGTTCAGCATTCCTCGAACTCTGCGGCTCCTCAGTCCAACCTCTATCTCTAGCCGAATATTTGTCTCTATCCTCTTGAGACCTTACATAAACTTCTGAATGAACCTCTCTCTTCGGTTCACTAACTCTCTCAGCTCTATTCTCAAGGTAAGAAGACTCACCTATCTTCCTCCGTTGATCATCCTCCGACTCCTTTTCCTTGACCTGCGCGCTTTCGATTACCTTGATCAATAGTTCGACCTTTTTCTCCAGCGCATTAAATCGTAAATCCTTGGGATCGACTCGATCCCTCGGATCCTCTCGTCGATTCCAATTCGTAATTTCGGGGTCGTATCGCCTCGAATATTTGTCGTCGTATAAATCGGCCGGCGCGTCCTCGTAATACTCGTCGTAGTTCATGTCCACCAAATTTGACCTCCACGCCGGTTTCGATTTCCGTCTAATCTCCTCCAGCATTTCGGCCATCGGATGGACCAACTTCGAGGGCGACGTCGGTCTCTCCTTCTCAAAGGTCTGCTGACCTCTGACACTACCACTTACAGTAGTTTCAATCTCGGCTCTCCTAGCCATCTCAAAACCACTTCTCCTCAACTCTTCCTCAACTCTTGCCATTTCGGCAATTCCACTCTCTCTCCTTCCTTCAGTCTCAGGCGCCTGTGCTTGAACCTTTTCTACCGCTGCGTGTTCTTCAGCAGAGTCGAGATTCGAAACACTAGGTTCATGTGACCTAGGAGGAGTCCTCAACATTTTTCCTACCGGAATACTCATCTTCTTTACTTTTCCGGTATGTGATTGCAAATAAAACCCAGGAGGTTTAGTTACTTTTCTGGTGGTTCTCCGGTTATCCGTCGTGAGAGGCGTTAAGAGTCCACCATTTGTTAGGCTGCTGTGGGGTCACAATTAAGCAACAGTTCTAACCACAGGCTAACAACAATAACAAACACAAAACTCTCCCAGACGTTTCACCAGATATACACCAGAACTCTCACTAAACCTCAGGCAGGACACCTTGACACGTACCTCAGGAGCTCCTACCCAAGTCTCCACTCCTATACTTATGAACTCCCTCCACTACGCTCACAAAACAAAACAACTTACAGGTCCAAGTTGTATTGGGTGACGAAGGGCGACGCCAATAATAAATAATATACAAAAATATTATAAATAAGACGACCACGGCGACGCTCCATAAACTAGTCTTTTTTAATAATGACAAAAAGACAGAAAACTCGCGAAACAGTGGCAGAAATAACCCATGCAAATTTATCTTTCTTTCTCGCCACTTCTCGCCGCGTCCAACCGCCTGCGCACCGACGCCGGAAGCTGAACACGTGCACCTGAGTCCACCTCAACACACGCACAGACCACCTGCGTCTTCCATCAATCGACTGCATGCCGTCTCAATCCAACGCCCAAAACGGCCTATCCAATCAATAAATTAAGAATTTCCAAGAAGAAATTTGAAAATATTTACTAATTTACCAAAAATGTGGAAATTCGTAGAAAATTAAGTTAAGATGGAATTTGAAAATTTTAAATAATTTTGAAATTATCTACCCCTAGTCGACTAGTTGCTACACTCCACTTCTTCCCCATCACATAGTCGAATTTATTCAACTCGCTATGTGTGTAGAGGAATAATGTAGTTTCGCAAAAAGTCCAAATTTTGCGCTACGGGCAGCTTTGCCACACTTTTTCAAGTTGACAGAACAAATATGTTCCCACTAAACTTTTACAATTGTCTAGGCCTTCGTCTAGACACCCGTGGGCTATGACATCCTGCTTTGCCCAACTAATTTTTAAATTAACTAAGTTTAAAAACTTAGGTCGCTTACCATCGACTAAAAAATACCGATTGTTTTGCCGCACCTGCGGCTGTCCGTAGGTCACGTGGGGGTCCGTGACCAGATACTGCTTCGTCCGGCGTCCATTGGGGGGCCTGGACATTCCTTCCGCTTCTTTCTCGAATTCTACTAATTCGGCGCTATCAATTTTTGCAAAATTTTTTAAAATTGTTTAATATGAGCTGAAAAATCGACAAATTTTCCGCTTTCGCTACTTTTTGTCTATTTTCACTCTAAAACTCAGCGGTTTTCCCAATTCTTCCAATGTTCACAGAATTGGGGGGCAACAATTAACTATTTCCTCCGAAATTAATCGGACTCGGGGAAATTTAAAATTTAGGCCGCGAAAAAATTTTAAGAATTTGGAATTTTTGCGAAGAGTGGTTTTTTACCAAAAATTTTGAGAAATTTTAAGATTTACGCGAGGGAAAATTAAAAATACAGGATAAATACGCGATAAATACATAAATAATTACAATTAAATACAATTTGTACTTAAATACAGAATTGGGGACGAAAAAATATGGGGGGGTATTCATACGCACACACACACAAAAACACAGCGCTACGGGCTACGGCAGTTTATAATTATCAATTTTTGAATCTACAGTAAACTGCGTGTCCTTAGATGACACGTCGTTAGACTGCAGCCATCTGCCGGTCTCGTAGCGAAAGTGCTTTAACCTGCTCACGGATACCACCTGCTTTTTCAGCGGCTCTCTCCAGTGAGCGATTTCAAGCACATTCTCTGATAATCTACTATTATCAGTAACAACATACGGTCCTTGCCACGGCAGACCCAGTTTTTTCTGTTTGTCGACTTTCAGCAAAACCCAATCATTGACGGAATAATCATGAGCTTTTGCTTTACGGTCAAAAAACTTTTTACTGCTCTCCGCAGCCTTCCTGATATTCTCTGAAATGACTTCATAAGTTTCTACTAAACTTTCGGTTAGTATATGCTTATAAGCCTCATAGTTCATCGGCAGAACTATGTTTCTAGCAACACCAATGCTAATGCCAAAATTAGGCTCATGACCTCTCAATAAGGCAAATGGAGAACATTTTGTTGAGGTATGGGGTGTGGCATTGTATGCAAAAACGACAGATTGCAAATATCTGTCCCACTTATCTGAATCCTCTATAGCAACCTTTCGCAACTGCTTGATCAAGGTTTGGTTAAACCTTTCAACCATTCCATTTCCTTGTGGATGGTAGGCAGTTGTAAAAATCTTCTGACACTCCAATAATTTACAGACTGACGTCATCAAATCAGCTGTAAAGCATGAACCGTTATCACTCAACAATTTCACGGGGGTTCCATGCCTGAACACAATATTTCGAAGAAAACTGTCCACAATGGTTACAGCAGATTGATCCGGGATCATTTCTGCTTCTACCCATTTTGTAAAGTAATCTTGAAATACAATCACATACGGTCTTTTCTCGCTCATGGGAGATATTCCCACAATGTCTACAGAAACTATGTCAAATGGTCCTCTAGGAATGATTGGATTCAATGGCGGAATTGTAGCCTTTCCTGGAGTCGCAATTTGACATATCGGACAAAAGCTGATCCAGCTCCGAACATCCTTCTCGATGCTCGGCCACCAGAACCGCTTCTTAATAATAGCAAGGGTTCTCTTAAACCCTTGATGCGTCATCATCACTGCTCCATGATACTGATGCAGGACAACTTTTTTGAGAACAGAGGGGACAACAACTTGATCCTCTGCCTCGCCAAAAGTCTCTCTATATAGTATCCCTTGATCGATATAAAAGCTACTTTGAGACTTGGTGCCACTATTAGCACCTAGTTTCTCGAAGATCACTTTTAGATCTTTATCCTTTCCTTGCAACTTTGACATCAAGGCGTTTGAGATAAGCCCTTTCGGTCTACCATCTTCAATCTCTGGGGCTTCTTCAAACTCCTTCTCCTTCGGTTCAAAAATTCTCTTCACCTCTTCTTTAGGTTTTGCTTGCCCAGGAGGATGTCCTTTTTCCTCCTGCTGCAAGTTTTTTGCCATTTGTCTAGTGACTACCGCCTCAATTTCATATTTCTCAGGCGTTCGATAATTATCAAATTCTGGAGAAATATTAAGTTGAGTTTCATCACTAACACCATAGTTTGAAGCCACTGAAGCCGTGGCCATCTTCACCGGAGTGAAGACTCCTACAGCCTCATCCACTTCATCTCCTCTGAGTTCCCGAAGTTGTTTCACTAAAACTTTATGGTTTTGGTTAAGGACTTCGTCTTCAGTAAGAGATTTCACTTCTTCTTTCTGAAAGATAAGCTCCCATTTTGGTGGCAACTTCTCTTTCTGTTCATCCGGTTCCTCTTTCCTGGAGAGGAAATCTGCCATGGCATTTTGTCTGCCAGGCACGTACTCCAACTTGTGATTAAACTGGCAAATGAATGCGTACCACCTCTTGAGTTTGTCATTAGTCTGTGTATTGACCCTCATTGATAATAATGGTTTGTGGTCCGTTTGAATCCTGACCTTTTGGTCCAAAAGATAATGTTTATAAATTTTAAGGCCGTAAACCACAGCTAAACATTCTCTTTCGGTGGCGCACCATTTCCTTTCTTCCGCCCGCAATATCCGACTATTGTAGGCAACTACCCAACGTTCCGAGTCAGTCTCTTGACATAACACTGCTCCCAATGCAATTCCACTGGCATCCGTTTGAAGAATGAATCATGCAGATCCATCTAAAATTGGATGTCTTAAGAAAGGTACTGAGGTCAATGCTACTTTGAGCTTCTCAAAAGTTGTGTAATGTAACTCCGTTACATTCCATGTTCCCTTCTTGCCTGTTAATTTGTACAAAGGTTCAGCTAGGGCTGCTAGGTCCGGTATAAATTTCTTACACCATTGTAGCATACCTAGGAATCTTTGCATTTTCTTAACAGAATCCGGGAATGGAAATTCCGTTATCGCCTAGACCTTCTTAGGATCCGGAGAAATTCCATTCGCATCCAAGATGTGCCCTAAAAAGTGCACCTTCTCGGGAAGAAATTCACATTTCTCTGGCTTAAGAGTCAACTTCGCCTTCCTCAACGCTTCTAGCACCATTTTCAAATTCTCTAAGTGTTCCTCGAACGTATTCGAGAAGATGATAATATCATCTATATACACTAGGCAAATTTTCCATACCAAATCCCCAAGGATTCTCTCCATCATCCTTTGGAATTCAGCAGGTGCATTCTTCAATCCAAACGGCATCACTTTAAACTGAAACAAGCCCTCTTGGCATATAAAAGCCGTTTTCTCCTTGCTTTCCTCCTCCATCGGGACCTGCCAATATCCCGACTTCAAATCTAGAGTCGTATAAAACTTAGCTCTTCCAAGGAAATCTAAATAGTCATCCATTCTCGGGATGGGATATTTATCATCCTTGGTCACCTTGTTTATACCTCTAAAATCAACTACTGGTCTCATAGTTCCATCTTTCTTTCCAACCAGGAACAAGGGTGCAGCCCACGGTGACTTCGAGGGCTCGATCACTCCCTGATCCAACATCTCCTTTATAGCTTCCGTTTTCTTCTCTTCCGAAATTTTCGCCTTTGATATCATCTTGCATAGTGAAGTATAGAACTCTACAGAATCAGCTTTTGATAATGCAGGCATTCTTTCCTTTACCATACAAGTTTGATATTCCTTTTCCTCCTTTATCTTCTTCATTTCTTTCACCTTCTTGTACGTATCATCATCTTCAATAAGCATAGATTCTGTATAGCCAATGATTTGATCTTTCTCAAACCGACAACCAGAACCTGTGGTATTGGAGATTAGTACTACAAACTCCTCTTGTGATCCGTCTACAACCGCTTTCTCCATTCTGAACTTTCTTTCAGAATCTTTTGATTCGACAATAATTCCGTTCAACGTGGCATCTCCATGTTGATCCCAAAATTTTGCCTTCATCAAAACATCTGTTCCATATGGAATGTAGGTTTTACTACATGCAACAATTGCAACAGTTGTCTTTAGTAGACAAACTTTTGGATAAACAATTTGATTTATGCAATCAGTCGACGCCACACTTACTTTAGTCACTTCTTCCATTACTGTTTGCACAGTAGTTACAGAAGGAACTTGAACTACGTCAATCTTTCTCTCAATGCCTTGTATCGTCATGGCATTCCTTTTGAAATCAATCACCACACCTAAATCTGGGTGTGCTAAAAAATCTGTGCCCAAGATCAGGTCCTCACCTGCATCTGGCAACACTATAGCATTGACTGGAAAACTTCCGAATTCAGTCTTCATACAAACTGGTACATACCCATAGGCATGCACAACTTTTCCATCAGCTACAGTCACTTTAAGGATACGAGGGTACACTGTATAATCAACGTCTAATGCCCTTTTCAGGAGCTTAGAAGACATGACCGTACACTGAGCTCCTGTATCGATTAAAGCTCTGGTAGCCGTTTCTTTAATAACCACATTTATGTAGAAAGGAACCGTTTTCGGATAATTTTCCAACAACCTTCTCTCTACATCCGTTGCTTTTCTTCCATATTTCACATGAGCCAAATCTCTTTCTTTCACTTTCCCTAGAGGTGTCACCTTATCCAGGTGAATAATACTTCCGAGAACCAAACTAGAAGATTTGTTTCTACTCTGATCACTTTCATCATCCACATCCGTACGGCTTGTCACCATTACGTTATGGGAACTAGGTTGCGACTGGTTCGAAACAAATGATCCAGACTGATCCTGGACGGTACTAGCCTGAATAGCAGGTTGACTAATTGGTGCAGGTAATATCAACTGAGGTTGCCTCTGCAACTGGATGCCTTGCTCCCTAAGTCTGCAGAATTCCCTGTATCTCTCAAACTCTGGGTCATACCCATACATTTGATCTTCTTCGGGGAATCCTACGTAATAGGCACCTCTTCCTCTTCCTCTAAATCCAAACTGAGGTCCACCTCTACCTCTAAAACTTCCTCTATATGAAGCGTTTCTATCACCACCATAATATAGATTAGACATGCCACGGTTAAATCCACCGCGTTGCTGTTGCTGACGCGGGTATGCTAATGTCTTACACTCCTCCGTAGCATGCGTATTATTCTTATGATAAATGCAATAGGGTCTCTGCTGCTTCAACTGCTTCTGCTTTTCAGCAGACGCAGCCTTCACAGTAGTCAACTCTTTTAAGGCTTCACTCTGAGTAACTTGTAATTTATCTACTTTCTGAACCAATTGTAGCCACTCCTTTGAGAGAATAGCTAGAAAAGACTCCTTGGCCTGCTCCTCGTTAGACTTTTTGACATCACGAGGCGACAGACCAGGTAGCATCTCTTCCGCATTCTCCTCACTTCTCTCCTCTTCCACTGCCTTTTGCAACTGATTTTGTGGTCTTGACTTCGTCTGGTTATACTTTTTAGTACTTCCATACGGAGCATTCCCAACAAAAGCAATTTCCGGGCACATCTCCTCCGTAGCTACAACTTGATTCACTACAATCGGTTTATCCTTGGCTCCAAAAGTAGTAAACACATTCTTATATTTCTTATCAATCTGAGTTACAGCGTATGCAAGGTCTTGCCATGTTTTCATCGATGGTAATACGTCCTGCAACTCCGTCTGATACAACGGACTACTCTTATAAATGAAGGCATTAATAATATTTTCCTGCCTTACTTGATCACTCTGATCTGCATAGACCAGATCCACATGATTACTCAATCTCTTTAAAAACTCCAAGGCTGACTCGCCTTCTTCCTGTTTCATATTAAACAACTCCCTTTTGAGCATCGTCAAATCATAAGTCTGCGCGAGATACTTTAAAATATTCCTCCACGCTTCTGTATAACTTGAGGATGTTCTTGCTATCCTCCTCGCTGTGTTCTGAGACAACCTTCTCAAACACTCCTTTTTCACTTTATCAGCCGTATTCTCCAGAAACTCACTTTCCAGATCACTAAAAAACTTCAAAGCCTCCGTCGGCTTTATACTATCATGTAAAGGTCTATGTTTCAAGGCCTTTACCACATCTCTCACATCAACTTCAACACTTGAGCTAGAGTTCGACGTAGATGAACTAGTATTATCACTATCTGAGTAATGTCTACTCCTAGCTCTTGATCTGTGAGACCTCTTTCGACTCTTCGACTTTCTTTTTCTTCTCCTCTCAGGGCTAAGGTCAGCTCTATTTGCGGTATCTCTCCAAGGAGTGGGACGAGAAAACCTGTCCTCTCCCTGGGACGATTCGTCGCAAATAGTCACCTTCCTTTCCCTCGACCTCCTATTCTCTGAGTAACCGTAGGCATTCAATTGTGCTTGTTCAGCATTCCTCGAACTCTGCAGCTCCTCAGTCCAACCTCTATCTCTAGCCGAATATTTGTCTCTGTCCTCTTGAGACCTTACATAAACTTCTGAATGAACCTCTCTCTTCGGTTCACTAATTCTCTCAACTCTATTCTCAAGGTAAGAAGACTCACCTATCTTCCTCCGTTGATCTTCTTCCGATTCCTTTTCCTTGACTTGCGCGCTTTCGATTACTTTGATCAATAACTCGACCTTCTTCTCCAGCGCCTTAATTCGTACGTCCTTGGGATCGACTCGACCCCTCTGCTCCTCTCGCCGAATAAAATTCGCCATTTCCGGGTCGTATCGCCTCGAATATTTGTCGTCATATAAATCGGCCGGCGCGTCCTCGTAATACTCGCCGTAATTCATGTCCACCATGTTTGACCTCCACGCCAGTTTCGATTTCCGTCTAATCTCCTCCAGCGTCTCGGCCATCGGATGGACCAAGTTCAAGGGCGACGTCGGTCTCTCCTTCTCAAGGTTCTGCTGACCTCTGACACTACCACTTACAGTAGTTTCAATCTCGGCTCTCCTAGCCATCTCAAAACCACTTCTCCTCAACTCTTCTTCAACTCTTGCCATTTCGGCAATTCCACTCTCTCTCCTTCCTTCAGTCTCAGGCGCCTGTGCTTGAACCTTTTCTACCGCTGCATGTTCTTCAGCAGAGTCCAGATTCGAAACACTAGGTTCATGTGACCTAGGAGGAGTCCTCAACATTTTTCCTACCGGAATACTCATCTTTTTAACTTTTCCGGTATGTGACTGCAAGTAAAACCCAGGAGGTTTAGTTATTTTTCTGGTGGTTCTCCGGTTATCCGTCGTGAGAGGCGTTAAGAGTCCACCACTTGTTAGGCTGCTGTGGGGTCACAATAAAGCAACAGTTCTAACCACAGGCTAACAACAACAACAAACACCAAACTCTCCCAGACGTTTCACCAGATATACACCAGAACTTTCACCAAACCTCAGGCAGAACACCTTGGCACATACCTCAGGAGTTCCTACCCAAGTCTCCACTCCTAATCTTAAAAACTCCTTCCACTACGCTCACAAAACAATACACTTACAGGTCCAAAGTGTATTGGGTGACGATGGGCGACGCCAATAAAAAATAATAAACAAAAATATTATAAGAAAGACGATGGCGGCGACGCTCCATAAAATAAGTCTTTTTCAATAATGATAAAAAGACAGAAAACACGCGAAACAGTGGCAGCATAAACCTATGCAAATATATCATTCTTTCCGGCCACTTTTCGCCGCGTCCAACCGCCTGCGCACCGACGCCGGAAGCTGAACACATGCACCTGAGCCCACCTCAACAAATCAGAGGCAAGCATCAGAGATCAAGATCCCATAGGAGGATAAGAGATCAGGATCAGAGATTCGTATCAGAGATCACGATCAGACAATTTACAACTGCATATGTAAATCATGAGTCAATAGTTGGCGCATCAAACAGTTAGTAAATCAGAAAGTCTTTTAGAAATTCACAAAAAATTTTGAGTAGAAAGCACCAAGACTATAAAAATAAAAAGCATGGGGAAAACCACAAAATTGCAAAAAAAAAACTCCAGAACGAACCAAAAACCCCTTTACACCAGGGTAACACTGCTTGAAGTTGAAACTAGTGAAAAAATGAAACATAATTTTCTAGATTATATAGCTCCTGTACAATGGGGTAGGTTTTTACGTAAATCTTCACCTTTTTTTGGATTTGAGTTTTTTGCAGCATAACTTTTATTCAAATAGAAATTATATGAAAGACGAATAATAATTGACAATCAATCGAGTCTCAGTTTCCCGGAGGTTTACTGTACTGACCAGCAAAAAGAACCGATTCGAAATGGTCGTGTTTCATAGTGATGAAGAAGACGAATTGATGATTGGCATGGAAATTTTCTTCAGGGGTCCATCCTATATCAAAACGTCTAGACAACCTGAAACTCGAAGCAGCTGCAGCTTCGACCCCATATTCATGGACCTAAAATAAGACCTAAGATATAAAGTTCACCTACTTAAATGTCTTATGGTGTTTAACTTGCCAAAAAAAACTTTTCCTATAGAAAAAAGAAAAATCCTGCATGCGTTCTTTTACAGTGGGAAAATAAATATTGACGAAGGACTGGATCGCAGCTCACTTCGATAAAAGCTTTATGGCGTATGTCCGAAACGGCGACTTTTTGTTCCAGATCCTTCAATAAATAATTAAATTCGGCGATGGACTCATTGAACATATTGGTAACATTCAACATTTGTATATGCTGCACCATGTCTTCGGCAGTGTACTCCATCGTGAATTTTGGTATCTTGACCTGTAGAAGAAACATGCAGCTAAATTTGTCAATGATTACATTCGATGAAAATCAAATATCATTCTATATCTATTGAATCTGTTCTGCACATTACTCACATTAACGTATTTATCTTTGAAAGCAATTTCTTTGGCTAAAGTTTGTCGGACAACATCACCGAGGTCGATACTGGCACCATTTTCATTTCGCATGGCGATGTACAAGCTGAAATTTTCCTCCAGGAATGGCAGCTTTATCATCGAAAGGTCGACACTTTTGTGGTAGGATAGATCCTCGAACGAGCCATCCAAAAATTTTGTGTAGTACTCTTGATTATTGGAATCGTAGAACTTGTCATCATATATATATGTAAAACATTCTTTGAAATCAGCCTTCAAGTAGAGCGCGTTGACCAAAACCATGGCGGTTTTGTCGTCCAAACTTTCTCCTGATATCAAATTATTGATTTTGTTTTCTGTTGTTTGAGCTACGATATTGTTGATTTCGTGGGCAGCTTGGTCTCCATTTTTAGCGAAGTTTTCCTGTGATGAAAAAAACATGTTATGGAATGTCTAAATGATCAAAAACGAAATTGAAATCAATTTAGCTGTTGATCGTCTTCACGCCATTTCATATAATTATTAAAGATATATACGAATAATAAATGCCTTAGCCGAGCTTGTGTTTTGGATACCAAGATGACGAAAAAATGTGAACTTTATGTCCTCACATTCACATCCACATCTGCCTTTGAAATACAGTTCTACAGGTGGATTTGGCTATTTATTCATACCCTTTCCCAATATCTATGTACGGGGGGAAGTAAGAAAATCGGTACCACCAGTATTACAGTATAACTTCTGAGATATTTAAATTTTAATGTTGTAGTGTGTTTTCCGCCGATTTTTATCGTTTTGTCAAAGCGCGTTAGAGGCCCGCAGGTGGCAAGTGGAGAGAGCAATGCGAACCATAAGTAGTCGTCTTACTGGTCTCTCTTTTTTATTATTATTAGTGTTATATTTTTATGCGTTTGGATACTAATGTGCGCCCCGCTGGCCACCACTAGTTGTTATTAGCTGCCTCCCACCACGCACTTTTCGTTCCTTTTTGGCCCGTGCGTGGGAGTAGATTTTTGTGTTATTATTTTCTCGCCCGTCTTCGTCTTGTACACGTAAGTGTTTTGTATTTATATTGCGTAACATTAAAAGGTAGAAAAACTCTCGCCTTTCGATCTTGCGCAATAAGGGAGACAATTAAAGAAATTAGACTTTCTTTAATTGTTGGGACAATTAGTGTTGGGGTTTAAGTACCAGTAATTAGATTATCGGGTAAACATGGGTGTGGGAAGCACGTACATTAAGGATGCAACCTCGGAATCCCAATCCTGCCCACGGCTCATCGCCCCGACCAAACCCACGACCACAACATTAATGCCATTTTAATTCCTCGTTAAGCGACCAGTTTTTGATATATTGGCAAAATTTCATGCAAATTGGTTTAATAATCCTACAGATTTCACCAAAATTCCACTCCTTTGTGTTTAAATTAGTAAGCAATGGTTGCGGGGTCAAATGCATATTCGAAAATTTTCACTAACTGAATTGAATGTACTCTGGAATTCACACTTTGGTCAAAAAAATCCATAAAACCAGATCAATTGACAGACTTATCAGCAATGGCGAATGAAGAAGCGTTTGAATGAGAACAAATGCTCGAACAGCCATCAAATTGGCAATTAGCCCAAGGAATAAACTTAATGTCCAATTGTCAGAGTGAAAAATTGCTCAAAAACTAAAAGTTTCTCAGCAATTGATTAACCTGTTATTGAAATAAAAAAATGTTAATGTATTTGAATGACTTCCACTTTGAGAACTTGACGAGAAAAAAAGGAAAGCAAGCAACTTGTTAGGGTTGAGTGCATGATATACATTTGATCAAAATTTTTTTTCCAATGAAAAAGGCTTTATTATTGACACTCCACCAGACAACACAAAAAAAAGTTGAAACCATTGAAGTATTAATTTAGCTATTGATCAATTTCACATCATCAGGATGAACTTTTCTGGTGTATCTGCTTGTGGGCATGTGAAAATTTCTTCTTGTAAGTCTAATTCTATTGTTGAATCATTTATTCTAATGGTAGAATTGAAGAATTGAATGGTTCAGAATTGAATGGTAAATCTCATGATTGTATTTTGTTTTCTTAGTTTTGAATTAAAAGCTCGAAAATTTCACAATTATCACTCGGGTAATGTATGAGTGAAATGTGTGCTTTCCCTACTGTGGTCTCTAATTTGGCTTTCGCTTACCTGGAAAAGTGTAGCATTGGCTAATCCACCTAGCATCTTTGCCTCGAATTGATCCGATACTGGAAAACGTTCATTCATGGCCAAAACTGTAGCATATTTCAATGTGGCATCTTCAGTCATGTAGAGTTGCGGCGCTTGGAACAAACTGTCAAAGTACCGATCGACAAGGTTTCGATTGCAATTTTCGCAATTGAAAATGTTGGTCCAGATTTGTTGATTTGTTGATGTATTTTCAGGTGCCCCATGCTGTACCATAAAGAACAGAATTTCCAGGGAGACGGGCGAAAACAAAAAATTTCCGTGCAGATTTTCATTGGCGAGGAGTTGCGACAATTGGGATGTAAATTTGGCATTGTTACTGTTGTTGGGAATTGGCGTAGAAAAACCTGAAAGTGATTTATAAGGTTTTAAAACGTGTACAACATTATACAGATTGTACGAAATTAAAGCTAGATGGAGAGAGTACGATAATTCGCACATCGACTTACCAGCGAAAATTGCCATGCAACACAGTACAAAAATTGAAAGTTTCAGCTCCATAGCCTATGATTATTCTATTACGGCAGAGAAAATAGTCAAATGGTATGGAATGAAAGTATTGCTCTTTTTCACCGTTCCAAAGCTTATATGTTGACATTGATCAAACATAAAGTTAGGCGTTTAGGGGTGCATGAAAATGTTCATCAATTTTCATTGGGAGTGCTTTGTCCACCAAGCCTAATGGGGCTGTTGGAAGGGTTCGACAAACTTTTGCTAGCAATATGTGCTTTGTCCACCATACCTAACCCCGGCTTTTCAACGCTGAATAAATTTGTTAGGCTCGACAAAGTTTCAAAAAGACTTTCTTTTTATTTATTCAAGAAACATTTATTGGAATATTCAAAAAGTGAACTCCAAAGCATCAGGGCTTTTGAGAAAGGAGGCAGGAGTGGGATTCCAGAATTCGTCCTTAATGCAAGTATTTCAAACGCCCACGCTTACCCAATTAAATACTTAATTAATGTACTTAAACCACCCGACAATAATTACCCACAGACTAAGGAAAACTGATTCCTTAACCTGTCTTCCAATTAAATATGAAGAGATAAGGAGAATTCTCTCCAAGTATTACCAAACACAAAGAAGACTTACTAATACAAATTTTCGACGGGTGAGAATACAATCACTCCCTTGTGCTAAGGAGAAAAACACCAAAAGGCTGGGCGCACAGGGAGGCAGGCGAGTACGCAAAACATATAACAAATTTATAACAGCAATAATAATGAGAGGGCCCAAACGTACTCGTGCTGATATGCACTACAGTAAGACATCTCTCGATGGTCTGTGTCGCTCACTCCACTTTATACCTGCGGGCATATTTCGAAAATCGACAAAAATATGAATGTACAACAAATCGGCGAAAATACACTACAACACATGTGGACAGAATGTCTCTTTGTTCTTCGACGTTTTATACTGATTTTTCTGACTTCTATTCATTAGAAACAATTTTGGTAGTAAAATCTTCTTTCATTTGAAGTATGGCGTTTTTGCGCAAAACTCTGGTGGCTGTTGCACAATGATTTGGCCTATGTTGTAGTGTGTTTTCCGCCGATTTTTTATCGTTTTGTCAAAGTGCGTTAGAGGCCCGCAGGTGGCAAGTGGAGAGAGCAACGCGGACCACCAGTAGCCGTCTTAGTGTAGCGCACGTCGGTATGCGTGCGCTGGTCTCTCTCAGTTACTATTATTAGTGTTATAATTTTTTATGTTTTCTTACTAGTTGTGTGCCCCGTTGGCCACCGCTAGTACATACTCGCCGCCTCCCGCCACGCCTCCTTCGTCTCTCTTTTTCTCGCCCGTGCATGGGAGTTGATTTAGTGTTCTTTATTTTTTTTTTCGTCTCGCCTCTCTCCGTTTTTGTTCACGTAAGTTTCGTACATTATTGCGTAATATTAAAAGGTAGAAAATCCCTCGCCTTTCAATCTTGCGCAACCAGGGAGACAATTAAAGAAAGCAGATCTTTCTTTAATTGTTGGGATAATTAGTGTTGGGGTTTAAGTAGTAGTAATTAACTTATCGGGTAAACGTGGGCGTGGGAAGCACGTACATTAGGGACGCAACCTCGGAATCCCAATCCTGCCCACGCGGCATCATCTCTGCACCGACGAGCCAAAATACAACACCTACCCCTAGAGCTATTTGTGTAAGAGCAACATGAAAGTGCAATATATCATCTTGTAGAGAATTCAATTCTGCTTTTTATACAGTATTTTACAGAGTTAAAAATTAGGTCAACTTTACACAGAACTAAAAAAAAGAAGTGTGTTGTAGATTTCAGTAAAATTCAGCTATCAGGTGACATGTTTTAAGTGTGTTGTTTTCAAAATGAATTTTGACTCAGGGACTGCTGGAGTGATTGATTAGATTCAAGCATCTGCATTCTATCCAGCAAAGTTAGCTGCTGCAACGTTTATTTCCATTAATTGGGTGGCAAACAAGCTTAGAAGATCAAAACATTGGTTTATGCAGAATTGGATGAAAAAACCAGGCGATTGTTTTACAAATTTTTCAAATAGTGGTCACAGTTTATCGCATTATCTAGGAAATTTATCGTCATCAGTGAGGCAGTTCTGGTGAATTGCTGAAAGAAATTTTAGGGGAAAGAGGACTTTTTTTCTTGAATTTTTTGATCATTTTCGTTTTTTGACAATAAAAATTTTTTAGGTAGTCACTTTTTAAAAATCAGTTCATTGAACGCAGAATTGATATCTCTACAACATGATATATTGCAAATTCATGTTGTGCTTACACGTAGAGCCGCAGGGGTAGGGCAGGGTACACCCTGTACAGTGATTCCCAAAATTTTCTGCATGAACTGCAGTGAGCTTAAACATCTCTCCAGAGTCAGGCCTCAATCTGGTGGGTCAAACCTAGCAGCTGGTTTTGTGTTGGTCTTAATGAAGTACTTTTTGTGGATACTGATAGGAGTGCATTCCATGTACTGAATTTTCCTGGAAAGTCCTGTAAACTTCCACAATATTCTATAATATTCTTTTACATTCTGCAATGTTCTAGAACATTTCGTGCCTTTCCTTGGTAGTATACAAGCCGTGTTGTTTTGCATTTTCATTCTTTTATTTATTTTACTATTCAGTACATTACTATTCTGTGTTATGTTTTCTTTTTTCTCTTTTTTTTGTTTTTCTTTTATTTTTTCTTTTCGTTGACTATTCTTTGGTTTTTCTTTTGTGCTTCTTTTGTTCTTCTTGTGTTTTTCTTTTGTATTTCTTCTGCTTTTTTTTGTTTTTCTTTTGTTTTACTTTGGTTTTTTGTTGTTTTTTTTGTTTTTTTCTACTTTTTTGTTTTTCTTATGTTCTTCTTCTCTTTTCCTTTCGTTTTTCTTTCATTTTCCTTTTGTTTCTTTTGTTTTCTTTTACCATTTTGTTTTTCTTTTGTTTTTCTTTTGCTTTTCGTTTGTTTTCCTTTCGGTTTTCTCTTGTTTTTCTGTCGTTTTTCTTCTGTTTTACTTTGGTAATTCTTTTGTTTTTTCTTTGCTTTTCTTTTGTTTTTCTTTTTCTTTTCTTTTGTTTTTCTTTCGGTTTTCTCTTGTTTTTCTTTTGTTTTTCTTCCATTTTATCCTGTTTTTTTTTTGTTTTTCTCTTTTTCTACTCCTGTTTTTCTTATTTTTATTTTGTTTTTTTTTGTTTTTTTTGTGTTTCTTTCGTTTTTCTTGTGTTTTTGTTCTATTTTTCATGTTCATTCTTTTCTTTTCCTTCTTTTCTTTCTCTTCTTTTCTTTTTTTTCTTTTCTTTTTTTCTTTTCTTTTTTTCTTTTCTTTTTCTTCTTTTCTTTTTCTTCTTTTCTTTTTCTTCTTTTCTTTTTCTTCTTTTCTTTTTCTTCTTTTCTTTTTCTTCTTTTCTTTTTCTTCTTTTCTTTTTCTTCTTTTCTTTTTCTTCTTTTCTCCTTTTGTTTTTTTGTTGTTTTTACCTTGTTTTTCTTTTATTCCGCTTCTGTTTTTTTTGTTTTTATTTTGTTTATTTTCTTTATTTTTTTGTTTTTCTTCGGCCTTTATTTTGTTTTTCTTTTGCGTATCTTTTGTTTCTCTTTTGTTTCTCTTTTGTTTCTCTTTTGTTTTTTTTGTTTATTATGTTTACTTTTGTTTAATTCTTCTTTTTTTTCTTCCGTTTTCCCTTTGTTTTTCTTTCGTTTTTCTTCTGTTTTTCTGTTCTTCTTTCGTTTTTTTGTTTTTATGTTTTCCCTTCTTTGTGTACATTCTTTTCTTTTGTGCTATTTCTTTTCTTTTTTGCAATCGTTTTCTTCTTTCCTATCTCTTTCCCATATTCATCAGTTTCTTTTCTTATTTCCTTTTTTCACATTTTTTCTTTTCTTTAACTTTTTTCTGAACGTTTTCTTTTTCTATCTTTTTCTGTGTTCTCCTTTTCTTCATTCTATTTTCATTTTTTTATTATTTTATCTTTTTTTTATTTTCTTTCAATTTTCGTTTCTATTTTCCTTCCTTTTTCCTCTCTTTTCTTTTTTTCTTTTGATCTTGTTTCTCTTTTTTGCCCTTTCACTTCGTCTTTTCTTTTTATCTTCTCTCTTTTTCTTTTCTGTTCTCTTTCTTTGTTCTTTGATGCTTCCATTTTTATCTTATGAGAATCCTATTCCGGCCAGAACTCAGAATTTCAAGCAAATTCAATATGAATCTGTTGAATGTGTTTGAATTCTGCAGAAGTAAAACTTTTAATTTGTGCAAACAAAATAGAAATCTTGCATAATTTTAATTAAAATTAATTAAATCAATTAAAACTAAATTTTAAACAATATTTTCAAGTTGATACTTTAACTTTTAAATTCAGACAAAAATTTTCAATTCAAAAAGAAATTTTTAGCAAATTATGAAAATTTAAATTTTTTGATGTGTTTGCACGTACACATCATGCTGGTGGACGTGCATAATAGTTTTTGGGCATGCAAATTATGCCCACGTTTTTGTTGTATTATTTTTCACCCACGGCGGGCTATGTAAATTTTATGTGCGCGTCTTTTTCCTGTATAAATAGTTGGGCCTTTGGCCAACTATTCATTCATCTTTTTTCGTCCTTTTTATACCGTCTTATTCTTTGTGAATAAATTATGCTAATCAGCCATTGTAACGGATACCTCAACCACAGCATTGTATGCATGGGCCGCCAGTAGAGGATAAACCTACTGACCCACACAACGAATTGGCGCAGAAAGTTCGTCAACTGAATGCTACAGTAGGCCGACCAATACCTCGGAGGGTACAATTGACCCGCAATGGTACATTACGATACGCCAACATTCCTGGGGTAAAATTCGATGCCGAATCCAAACTTTGACATCCGACGTCTGCAAAAGGCCGAATTAACGAATTTTCGAAATTTTTCGAGAAATTTTGAACATTTGACGATTTTGACAAAAAATGGCCACCATCCCCATGCCGCCAGTTACGCCCCTGTGGGAGTACCCATCCACCGAAATTCGACGCCTATCCATGTGGAAACAGCAACTTGACGTCATGTATGACTTGACTGACGCCCAGCGCGCTGTCGACAAGAAATTCAAGGACGCAGAAAAGAACTTAATAATGTACGTGCATCTCGGAACTGAGGCCATCAGATGGTTCGAACATTCACCAACCATGGGTCAGATCTGGACGATGTCGCACAACGAGTTCTACAATGCCATTGTCGCGATGTTTGAGCAGCCGATGCCACAACTCATCGTGTTTTACCAGTTCTGAACATGCAAGCAATGCTAGGACAAATCAACGTCACAATTCCTTAGCTGGCTTCAAACTTTACAGGCAGATTGTAAATAGGACAACTTCAACGCCGACACCGACATGGCCTACATGCTCCCCCAAAGTTGCTATTTGCAGGACACTCAAAAACGGTTATTTTTGTTGCATGCCGCCACCCTGGATGTTTACGTCAACATCATGCAGGCTGCCGGAAGTTCATCCCCCGCCATACGCAGGGTTTCAAAAGATGTCCATGCCCTCCATAATAAAAGTCATCACAACAGCGACAGATACATCAATCGCGGTCGAGATCAATCGCCCAATCGATCAAAGCACCCGCAATCACCTATGAGGTCAAAGCATTGCTGGGGCTGTGGTTCGACACATCATACATATTCATGGCCTGATTGCAAAGCAAAGGACAGCAAATGTTACAATTGTGGTTGTATGGGATATTTTGCAAAGTATTGCGAGTGATGTCAAGGCAAGTCAAACCGATCAAGTGACGAGGGAATACCCGTCAGGACAATCTACTTACCAAGTGTTACACATAGTGCCGCCCCTCCTACAAATGTATGTTTTGTGTTATCCATCCGAATGGAAAAGACTGTTACGCCAGCGGTATTGCTGATTCGGGAGCAGAAGCCTCATTGTTACCGCACTCGCTTTACATTAAATGGATTGGCAGGCCACTCAGCAAATTGAACGCTGGATTGTTTAGCTTTAATAATATGTAAATTGCTGATCTAAAAGGACAGTTTATAGCGACAATCGAATACAATGGTCACTTAGTGAAGGTAACTCTACTTGTTCTAGATACAATCAAAGTTGTGACCTGGGGTACTGATACAATCGAGGTGCTACAGTTGGTCATTGATGGAGCCACACGACAAATCAACTTTGTCCAACCCATTGCTTGGACGCCACCAGCCACTGCAGTCCAGTCAGTGCAAAGTACGCCTGTGGCAAGTCACAGATACCTCAGCGATATTGCCTGCCACTTCCCGAAACTCACGGCCGACGGCATGGGAAAGTTCCCAGACTTTGAGCATGGCATTACGCTTACGGATGATGCCATTCCCGTAACCCGACCAGTCAGACAAGTGCCAATCGCTCGCTGTGCAGAAGTTGAGAAAGAGGTCGAACAAATGGTTACCAATGACATTTGGGAACGAGTTACAACGTCCAGCCCATGGGCCCTCAACCTTGTTATGGTTCCAAAGCCCGATGGCAGAATTCAATTTACAACAGATTTCTCGCCTCTTAATAACTTTGTTGTTCCAGAACGCCATCCACTGCCACGAATCAACGATTTGTACACACAGTTGCAAGGAGCCACAATGTTCACCAAGCTTGACTTGTTGAAGGGGTATTTCCACATCGCATTGGCCCCTGAGTCTCGTCCACTTACGACAACAATTACACCATACTGTTTGTTCCAGTACAAATGCTTGCCAATGGGATTGATGGATGCCGCATCAGTATTCTAGCGCCTTGTCTCCCAAATGCTTGCGGGATGCGAAGGGTGTATCAGCTACCTTGAAGACATATTGGTGTTTGGTTCCACATGATGAATGACTACGAGCCGTGCTGCAACGCCTCAGCGACAAAGATTTTCATCTCAACGTTGCAAAGTGTCCATTTGCCGTCACGGATGTTCCATTGCTAGGACATCTGATATCGAGCACCGGCATCAAACCCGACCCGAAGAGCCTTGATGTGATCCGAAATGTGCGGGTCCCGCAGTCAATCACCCACATCCGCAGTTTCCTGGGATCCATCAGCTACCTCTGTTGATTTTTGCCCCATCTTGCTGACCATGCCAAGCTGCTCCAGCATTTGACTCCTACATCTGAGCAAACCAAGTTCGAATGGAGCGATGAGTCTACGATGGCATTCAACAAATTGAAATCGCTGCTAACAAACAATTTACAACTCACGATATTTGATCCCAATCGCCTGACTATTTTAGCCACTGATGCATCCAACATTGATCTCGGTGCCTGCCTGTCACAGATAGCTCGAGGACAATTAGTGCTGATTGTGTTCGTCAGCAAAACGCTTACCAACCAGGAACAAGTCTATGCCACGAACGAACGCGAAGCTCTAGGTTGTGTTTGGGCCTGCGAACATTTTTCTAACTTTTTGCTAGGCCGAAAGTTTATGCTGATCACGGATCACCAAGCCCTTGTTTCGATATTGGCGCAATCCGGCAGTGGACGCAAAGCCCACAAGTTTGATCAATGGCGTGCCCGACTAGGATATTCAATACAAGCCTGGGTCAGACAACGTCATCCCGGACATGCTTTCACAGTTGTCACAACCACCACCTACAAAAGTCAATTCAATCATTGCTGAAAACTTCTCACTCAAGACATTTCGAACACATACCTCCAAGGATGATGTCTTGTGCCTCATGATCAAATTAGTCAATGAATGTGGTTGGAAGGCCAACCATCGCCAGGACAGATACCTCACTCCATATTATGTTGTTCGAAAGGATTTAGCAGTTGATCGAGGACTACTGCTCAAAGCCGATCAAATTGTTGTGCCATCAAAGTTATGCAGACAACTGATGAACAAAGCGCACGAAGGACATCCCGGCATCATCAGAGCCAAAATCAAGTTACGTTGTAACGACCAGATTTTGTGTGAAGCACTTTACTTTAACCAATGGCGTTACGGCCGGAACAGCTATAATGGAACGGGGCGCGGCGTACTGTTACAATAATACAACGGATGGTCGACGGTCGCTTGAACGTCAACAATACAAAATTTAGACGGCCCGTTTGCTTGCAAATAAAATACAACAGGGTTTAACTGCTTTCGAAGATGGTTGCTTGCAAATAAAAAGTGATGAACGGACGCGGATCAAAACGAACGATCACAATAATCTAACAATTAACTAAATCATGCTTTGCTTCTTCTTTTATACGACGTGTTTGGCCGCTCCCTGGGCGTCGCCGGAGGTCGAGCTTCTGTCCATCTTCTTCCGCCAATCGTCACTTCCTGCTACGCTTTTTATGCTTTCTTAGTTACGCCTTTCTAATGCTTTCCTGGTACTGTATGCTTTTTGTGCTTCGCTTTGCTTTCTAGGGTGGGCTTGGCCACACCTCTGTGCTTCTGTGCATGCTTCCTGTATCGGTTTCTCTCTATACACATGTTTTGTGGGGCCGCTGCTACCATTACACTCGAGACTACTGTCTGGCGGGGCTTCTACGTATTTTACTGTGTGCAGGTGTTGTTTACGATTTTTACGGGGGATTACGGTAGCTGTGGAATGTGTAGTTTAGTGTAGGTTCTAGGAGACCAGCTGCCGTTTGTGCAAATTAATTGGGGCATCTTAATTGGGCTACCGGGGTGTGAACGGATCAAAATAAAGTACTTCACGTAATTTTGTAGGAATGTTTGGGTGTGAATCCCAGACACCCTTGAGATGATAAAATACGAAAATGAATAATATTTAATAAGTGTTTATCACATACAGTATGCTATATATATTTACAGTACTGCTTTAGCAGGTACGTTACAATGTGAAACATATTGGTGGCCCAGTATTGCCGCCAACATTGAAGAGACGCGCCATTGTCAAAGTTGCCAAGATTCTGCGAAGTCAAATCCAGGATTGAGGATTCCAACCAATCCATTGCCACTACCGAAAGCCCCCTCTGAGAAAATTGGGATCGACGTCACCAGACCATTTGCAACAGCACCATATCAAAATCAATTCGCAATTGTCGTCATGGATTACCTCTCCAGTTTCCCCGAAGTTCGATTGTGCCCGAACGACACTGCTGAAAGGACGATCGAATTCTTAACCAAACTCTTTGCCTGATATGGTAATCCTGCCATTCCTGTTTCAGACAATGGGCCCGAATATCGATCAGACGCATTTACCGAATTCCTCTCAAAGCGCGACATACAACATCATGCGACACCCATTTACCAGCAGCAGTCAAATGGCAAAGTGGAAGTGTTCAATCAATCGCTAAAATTCCATATGCAGGCAACAGCTACCTCAAATACGCCTTTTGCTACAGCGATAACCAAACTATTGGCTCGATTCCATGTGGAACGCCCTAATTCCAAAATGTTGTCGCCAGCAGAAATAATGTTCAATCGATGTGCCCATCTACCGGTTGAGCCATGTCAAAGCATTAGTGAGTCTGCCATGCCACAACTGAAAAAGGCGAGACAAAACGTTCGCTTTGAGGAAAAACATGGACAGAAGTGACAGATACCTGGTCGTCGAAATCCATTGTTCAATATTGGCTACAAAGTCCGCATCCGACGATCAGCCAGCCTTATAAAGAAGGGGGAGTCGCCTTACCCTGATGTTATCAAAGTCGTCGACGTTATCAGCAATTATGTTTTCAAACTTTCCAACAGCAACATCTGGAATGTGCGACGCATGCGAAAATATTATCCACCGATGGTACTGAACATTCCGGCCGAGGATAACTCTGAAAAAAGTCCTGAATTATGACGCTCCACACGTTCAACCCGCGGTCATGCCCCCCGGTTGAAGACATTTCAAGAAGGGGACAGTGATGTGTTTGCACGTGCACATCATGCTGGTGCACGTGCATATAGTTTTTGGGCATGCAAATTATGCCCACGTTTTTGTTGTATTATTTTTCACCCATTGCGGGCTATGTAAATTTTATGTGCGCGTCTTTTTCCTGTATAAATAGTTGGGCCTTTGCCAACTATTCATTCGTCTCTTATGGTTTTCTTTTTGTCCTTTTTATACTGTCTTATTCTTTGTTGTGAATAAATTATGCTTACCGGCCATCGTAACGGATACCTCAACCACATCATTCTATGTGTGGGACGCCAGTAGAGGATAAGCCTACTGACCTACATAACATTTTTTTTCTAAATTCAAATTTTTTGTTAGAAACAATATCGAATTGGAATTTCGAGCGACGAAAATAAAATTTTTGATCATAAAAATTTGATATTTTTTCAAAAATAAAAAAAAATTGAATTTTACTTCAATTTTCTGCAAAAAAGAGAAATTTTTACAACAAAATTTGAATTTTAAATGATAAAGTACATTTTTTATGAATGAATTCGAGTTAAAAACCGTTAATTTTACAAAAATTTGAATTTCACATACAGCGAATACGGATTTTTTGATGATCAAGTCTGAATTGAAAACAAAAAAACATTTTCTCAGAATAGATTTAATTTTTTTTTCTGTTTCAAACGCTCAAAAAAACAATTTTTCTGCTATTTGGACTTGAAAAAATTCAAATTTTAAATTTTTTGAGAAAAAATTTTTTTTCAATTTCCGAATGTTCTGAAAAACTAAAAATTTTTCTTATCAAAATTCAATTGAAAAAACAAAAATTGGAAATTTTTCAGTCTAAAATTTATTGTTTCATGTTAATTAATTAATTAATGCTGATTAATGCTAATATTAATTAAATATCAAGAACGTAACATTTTTGTCTTAAAATTACAATTATCAGCTTAGAAGTTGGTTAAGATTTGAATTTCTTGATTAAATTTGAGTGACAAAAAATTTTGTTCATTTACTCACCACATGCACAAAAAACAATTTTTCTGCGACTTTTCACCTGAAAAATCAAAGTTTTCAAATGATTATGTAGATAACTTTTGCCATTTTTGAAAAATTGAATTTCAATTTTAAAAAACTATAATGTTTTTAGTTTTTTTTACTATTTACAATTTTTTTATTTTTGATTTTTTCAATTTCTGATTTTTTTTATTTCTAATTTTTTTTAATTTTTTTCTATTTTCAATTTTTCTATTTTTAAGTTGTAAATTTTTTTTTAGTAATGCTTCATTAAAAAAACGAAATTTCAAATTTTTCGAGTCAAAATTTTTTTTGTGTCGAAATTCCAATTTTATAATGCCAAAACCGCAAATTTTTGAACTATATTAGACATATGTCTTTCTTTTTTAAACACATATATAGGTTACAACGTATTTCATCATATGATATATCCCATGTTAAAACATACATCATGTTATAACATATCACATGTTATAACATATCACATGTTATAACATATACAATGTTACAGCCCATATTATAAGACGTTCCATGCTATAATGTATACAATATTATTACATATCGCATGTTATAACATATCCTTCGTTAAAACATATCCTATGTTGTAATATATCCCATGTTGTAGAATATCCTACATCATAACATATCCGATATTATATCATAATATAATACTTTTTTGAAAAAAAAATTTTGATATGTTATAAAACATAGTGCTATGTTACAATACAATACAATAACATTACGTGATACTGTAGGTATGCGTTAAGTACAACATGTTCAATATTTTTATATTATGTCGCAGGAAAGTTTTTCGGTAAATATTTCTATTACAAAAGAGATATAAACTCCAGTTTTTATTTTATTTTTTTATTTTTGATTTTTGTTATTTTAATTTTTTCATTTTTTATTGTTCTAATTTCTAATTTTTTTTCATTTTGGATTTTTCCAATTTTTTCATAATCAAGCGACGAAATTGCAAATTTTTAAATTTAAAATAGAGTTTTTTCGCTTCAAAATTTAAACTTTTCTACTGTATAGTTTTGTAACCAAATTTTTTGGTAAATGTTTCTATAACAAAATAGATGGAAATTTCAGTTTATATTTTATTTGTTTTATTTTTTAAAAAATTTTTCATTTTTTATTTTTTAAATTTTTAATTTTCTCATTATTTTCTTTATTTTCTATTTTCCTAATTTTTAATTTTTTTTTCTATTGTGAATTTTTTTCAATTTTTCTAATTTTTTTATAATCAAACGACAAAATTGCAAATTTTTCAATTTAACCATATTGTCACGTGCTGACGAATTTCGCCCAGCATCACGTGATCCACATTATATTTTTCCGTTATGTTTTTCACCACATTTTGTTTACAGTAACTTACATTAATTTTACGTTCCATTTTTATAATTTTTACATGCAATTTCTGTGTGTACTTTTTTGTGTTTCGTTTCTGTTTTACTTTCGCACTTTTATTTCTGTTATGATTTGTTATTTTTTTGTTGCACATGTAGACTACGGTATGTAACCTGCTAGTCAGAATTTCTGTCAAAGATAAGCTCTCCAAGCTCATCGCTGTAATTGCAGCACAATGTGCACCTCTTATCAGTAAAAACTAGTGACGTTTCGCAACGTAAAAGGCCTAGTTGGAAATTCTCACTAGATGACTTTCCTATGCTAAGCATGGAGAGTGAAAACTCACCCCAATGCTTAACGTAGTGAACTGGAAAATGTCTATGTGACCATAGGCATCTTCTGCAGCGATTTCCGCTGCAGAAGTTATCTTGGGTGTGTCTTAGCTCTGCCCAAGGCATACTGTAGATTACCGGGCCCTTTAAAAGGGCTTGTTTCGTTAATTTTGCACTCATTTTTGGGCCTTAACTGTCTTCTGCATTTTTAGCTTACAACCCTGCGTTGGTCAACATGGTTTATTATGAATTTGCATATTGTGCCTGCCTCCGCCGCCCTTCATTGATAAATTTACACATTCGCCTTCCGTCTTTCTTGCATTGCCAGTTACCATAACCCAACCTTAGGAGTTTACCCGGTGGCCTGTTGATCAAGAACCCCCGTCGCCTCCCCGAGGAATGTTTGAATACCATCGCCCGCGGACTCGCATTAGCCTGCCCTCCATGCCCAATCGCTTTGGGATTATCAAACCCGCTCCCCCGCCGTCCGTAGGACCTATGTTTGACCCTTGAACCCGTTGCCCAGTGCCTAGCACCTTGAGAAGAGGATTTAGTGAGTGTTCTCAGGGGTTATTATTGTTGAGGGTATATTTGTGGGAATCCTCCTTAAGCTAGTTTCCCTCGAGAGTACCCTCAGTTGAGAAAGCCCTTGAACACTTTAAGGTCAGGGCCAATTAGGGGATTTAGGTTGACAATCCGGATCCCTATGGTAAGCCATTCCACGAATGGCACTGTTCCTCATTCTCAGTGAGTGAGGACTAGGGATTGCCACCCCTGACCTGGCCGCATTGTCCATTATTCTACAGCTGAACCCTAGGACAAGGCCGAGGTACACCATAGGTTTTTCTTGTGGTAGTACCAGCTGGGTTAGGTTTTCAAAACGGATACATTAACGGAGCCACCCAACGGGGTCGCAGCATGTCACCTACAGTGGCATGGCCGTATCTTTTACGAGGTATGGTATGGGTTTTGCCCATAAATGTGACTGACCACAAGATCTACTTAATGTGACATGGCTCCCAATTCGTTTAATGTGACAATATAATTTTGTTATCAAATTTTTTGGTGAATATTCCTATCACAAGATAGATGGAAATTCCAGTTTTTATTTTATTTGTTTTACTCTTAAATTTTTTTATTTTTCCATTTTTTCAATTTCAAATTTTTCTCTTTTTCTGTTTATTTTTCTATTTTTTAATTTTTTTCTATTGTGGATTGTTTTAAATTTTTTATAATGAAGCAACAAAATTGCAAAATTTTGCAAGATCTGAAATGATACATTGTTTCTTATTATTGATCTAAACGAAGTTTGTCTGATTCAAGGACTATTTGATTGATTGAAGGCTTGAAGGACACAGTTTTAGATCATATGTTTTGAGCATAAGTGTCACAACTTATTGATGAGGCCAGGATTTGTAGTACACAATGGTAAGATCCCACAAATACCCTGTTCAATTTACAAAAATACAATAATCATATGAGAAGTGTAAATTATATAGAATGCATACGTTACAGTAATCATTTCACTCTCGTCATACATTGCGTCTCATTTCCAACCCATGCCATGACCTGAAATCCGAACTTCTCCCCTAATGTAGGATTTTGATATATTAATTTGTGAATCCTACAATATCCATCCATGAATAATTCCCCCATAAAAAGTCTTCTAAATTTCGACTGCTGATCTTATCTGATCGTCTCTGAATTCTGCACAAAAACTACACTATTCAGGCTTTAGAAGCCCTATATATTATCGTGATGCACAGAAATCATGTCCACAAACCACCACTAATGTTACTGCCTGGTTAGAAGAGGCGTTGGAATATGCCCAACTTCTAGTCACGTGACATTGTTTTTGTGTGAGTTTTTATGACATTTATTTTATATTTATACTAGTATGTTCATGTGTTTTTAATCATTTCGGTTGTAAGTTTGGTCATCTTCTGTTTGAACTAATTTGCATAAACTGTCGGAATTGTATGCAGTTTTGGGTCATCAGTTATAGTTAATATATATCTATATAAATTTGACTGTTGCCCTGAATATTGGGACCCAAAGGAAAGGAAGCCAAGTCGACCCATTTAGGTTATCATTGAATTGATCGCATCTCAACTATAAGTACTTGCAGAGCACTGAGCTGAAATCTCACCATTTCCATGCATTTCCCATTCCATTTCTGTTTCCCATTGTCAACCTTGCATTTTGAAACATTTTTCTTTTGATCATTGTTCGTCTTCTTGCTTCTGAAAAGCAAATAAATAAGGTAAGTTGGTCTGTGCAATAGCAAAATATCTGGCTGCAGTAACCTGCATACACAAATTGACAAAACTATTGGAAGTCTCAAACAATCATGCTTTTTCTATCAAATGGCTTAGGCTTAGGCTAAGACTTAGGCTTAGGCTTAGGCTTACGCTTACGCTTACGCTTAGGCTTAGGCTTCTGCTTATGCTTAGGCTTAGGCTTCTGCTTATGCTTAGACTTAGGCTTAGTCTTATGCTTAGGCTTAGGCTTAGGCTTAGGCTTAGGCTTAGGCTTAGGCTTAGGCTTAGGCTTAGGCTTAGGCTTAGGCTTAGGCTTAGGCTTAGGCTTAGGCTTAGGCTTAGGCTTAGGCTTAGGCTTAGGCTTAGGCTTAGGCTTATTCTTACGCTTACGCTTAGGCTAAGGCTTGTGCTTATGCTTAGCTTAGGCTTGTGCTTAGGCTTAGGCTTGTGCTTATGCTTAGGCTTAGGCTTAGTCTTATGCTTAGGCTTAGGCTTAGGCTTAGGCTTAGGCTTAGGCTTAGGCTTAGGCTTAGGCTTAGGCTTAGGCTTAGGCTTAGGCTTACGCTTACGCTTACGCTTAGGCTAAGGCTTGTGCTTATGCTTAGGCTTAGGCTTGTGCTTAGGCTTAGGCTTGTGCTTAGGCTTAGGCTCAGGCTCAGGCTTAGGCTTAGGCTTAGGCTTAGGCTTAGGCTTAGGCTTAGGCTTAGGCTTAGGCTTAGGCTTAGGCTTAGGCTTAGGCTTAGGCTTAGGCTTAGGCTTAGGCTTAGGCTTAGGCTTAGACTTAGGCTTAGGCTAAGGCTTAGTTTTAGGCTTATGCGTAGGCTTAGGTTTAGGGAACATTTTTCTTTTGATCATTGTTCATCTTCTTGCTTCTGAAAAGCAAATAAATAAGGTAAGTTGGTCTGTCCAATGGCAAAATATCTGGCTGCAGTAACCTGTATACACAAATTGACAAAACCCTATTGGAAATCTTGCACAATCATGCCATGATTTTCTATGAAATGTCCGTCGGCAGTATCAATTTCTCAAAATTTATCCTGGAGGAATGAGCTATAAGTGAAGAAAAACACAATCTAGATTCAACATCTTCCCATGGAAATTTTGTTTTTTATCCAACTGTACACTTTTCAACTCACTTTTTGTTATAAGTTTGGGGTTTTGGATGTGGGATGATTACAGAATATATTACCAATTCAAGGTTTTCTATTCAAAGCGTTTGCCTAGATTTTAAAATTTTATAAAATTTCATATAAATCGGTTAATGTTATGTGTACCATCAATTCATCTTTTTAAAAAAAAAGGAAATTCATTGTTTGTATGTGTCATTGCTAAGCAACTATTTTTTTATACACAAAATGATATCCCAACATATATGAAGATTCAAGCTTTTTGCTGTGGTTTCTTGGAAACAGGGAATTATAATGTTCATCTGATGCTGAAGTAAATGTCGCTAATGAGACCATCAACAAAGTGCCCCTTTTTGGACATTTACCAAAAAATATGAGCTCGTGGTCACACGCATCCAACTTTGCCCTCTTGATCTTTTACCTGTTTCTGGGTGGCTTCATCTTCAAAGCCTTGGAATGGCAACATGAAGTAGATATGCGCCAAATGCTGGTTGACACATACAACAATTTGACGATAAGTAAAATAATTGATGAATAGTTAGTATTGATTTGCAATGTATATACATTTCAGCTGCTAGTCAAGATGGATGCATCGACTTGAAAGATGTGAAAAATTTGGTCACATTGACTTTGACAGCTCAAAGATACGGCATTCGGGAATGGGGCGATTTTACAATGAAGTCGCAATGGAATTATTTTGGTTCACTATTTTTCAGCTTGGTCGTTGTGTCCACAGTTGGTAAAAAAACTCAACTTTTTGTTCAATCTGATTTTAATCAGTTTTGGCTTAAGGCTATGGAAACATGTCGCCATCAACAATTTGGGGCCGTCGAATGTGCGTGGTGTACGCTTTTTTCGGCATACCAATCTTTTTGAATGCAGTTGCTCAATTTTCGGCAGAAGCAAAACAAGCCATCACAAGATTACAAGACAAGTTAGCACGCAAGAAGCCTCATCGCCGAGCTCTGGCTGCCGCTATTATGTTCACATTGGGTACATTTGTCGCCTTTTTCCCCAATTTTCTTTTCATGTATTGCGAAAACTGGTCGTTTGAGGAAGCCGCCTATTTCACTTTTATAACTTTGACTACAGTCGGTAAGGCAGTTTTTACTTAGATGGTTTAAGAAATACACTACTTTTTTCTAGGTTTCGGTGACTACGTGGCTGGTGCACAAACTTTCTACTTTAGCACTTATAGATTTTTCTTGATTTTATGGATGTTGCTGGGTTTGATGTACGTAGCTTTGATTATCATGTATGTCCAGTCGATTATGCAATATGTGTTGAGAAAAATCGCTTCAGAAAGATCAACGACTAAAGTTATGCAAGTGAAATCATGAATTTTCTCGTTTTTTTTTGTATTTTGCTATTTTTATGTTTTTTACAAAATTTATGCCCTTATATGTCATGATTAATGTGTATTAAATGTCAGAACAGCCAAACATTTTCCGATCATAAGCATCACACTCTATGGTTATCTTAAGCCATGGCACCTAGACTAGAAGTTACATCACTCTCATGCCTACACTTAACCATTGCATCCTATGCCTATCATTGCCTATTGCATTGCAGGCTCCCACAGACCTATACTTAGGGACACCTCTTGCTCTCAAATCACCCAGCTCAGGTGTGTCAGCATTATGTCAGGGTTAAGTCAGAGGTACTGGTACTACAGGTCAGGCTACTGTGAGATTGATATGTACTTAGGGAAGTTTAGTTTTCGGTTTTACTAATTAACAACTTACAACCTTCGTAAAAATACGAAATTCAGGTTGATTCGATACGAAATGTAAAACTGGTGCAAAAACGCAATGTAAAACGGGTGCGAGAATACACAACCTAAAACTGGCGCGGAAATGCGCAAAACGAAATAACAGTCCAGACTCGGGACGATTCTCGTAAGGAAAAATTACCGACAGAATCTGGCGCGGGATTCAACTGCTGAGGTCGATGCGAAAAACCAAAGACTGGTTATTTTTCAAAAACAGGGTCTTCTCCAACGTTTCAGACCCACTTGACCCACATTTCAGACATGAAAAACACCCACAGTGGTCAGCGCGGACCATACTTGAATTACTGTAGGTTCTGAAATCCACAGGGCGCCACAATTAGCCATGTTACGCAAGTGTCCGTAATTAGTGTTTTTGAGATGTCACCACTGCTTCCATTGAAGTGTGTATATTTACGATAAAGAGGTGCTTGAGTGCATAAAACTCGTAATTTCAACAAACGAAAAATAGCTGTACAAAAAACAGGTTTTAACCGGAATTTTTGGGGGTAAACATGGTAGAATTTGCAGAAAATGTACAGTACATAATTTTTCATAACTTTACATTTTTGTCACTCCTCGTGACAGGTGGTACTATATTACAGCATAGACATATGTTATGACTCAGGCACATGGTATAACATAGGCATAGGTTATAACTTAGGCGCATGGTATAACATAGGCATATGTTATAACATAGGCACATAGTATAACATAGGCATATATTATATAACATAGGCATATGTTATGACGAAGACATATGTTATGACACTGGCACATAGATAGTGATACGTTATAACACAGGCATATGCATAGCGGTATGTTCTAATGTAGGTATATACATAGTCATATGTTATAACATACGCATATACCAAGCCTAGACATATGTTATAAAATAGTCATAAACGTAGCCATATGCATATACATAGACGAATGCCTATGTTATAACATGTTCATATGTTATAACTTAGGCAAATGGTATAACATAGGCGTATTTCATGACAAAGGCATATGTTATGGCATAGGCATATGGATAGGGACATGTTCTAACATAGGCATATGTTATAACTCAGGCAAGTGGTATAAAATAGGCATATGTTATAACGTTGTGACAAAGGCATATGTTATGACATAGGCATATGGATAGGGACATATTATAACATAGGCATACACATAGCCATGTGTTCTAATATAGGTATATACATAATCATATGTTATAACATGCGCATATACAAAGCCTAGGCATATGCTATAACATAGGCTTATACATAGACTTATGCCTATGTATAACATATGCATACGTTGTAACATGGGCACACGTTATAACATAGTGATAAACAAAAAGTGATAAACAAAACTTTCCAAGTAAACATCCTCAAAGCAAATCTAAAAAAAGAACAAAAGCAAAAAATATAAAGACTAAGAAATACCAAAAAGCAAAAAAAGATGATCGCAAAATAAACAAAATAACAAAAAATAACAAAACAAATTACAACAAACAACAAAGACAAAATAGAAGTAAAAATTATTTGACCAAATGAATCAAAAACAAAAAAGGAAACAATAATTAAAAATGCTAAATGAAAAACATAGAAAATAAAAAACAACGAAACGAGTAACAAGAAAATAAAAAAGTATAGAATTCCCCAATAAATAGAGATATTTTAGAGAAAAAAGAAGATTTATAAGAAGAAAAAGTGAGAAGAAAAATAAAAAAAACAGATGGACTAAAAAAACTAACAAAATAAAACATGAAAAAAACAAAATAGTAAAAAGAAATAAAGAATAGATTTTAAAAAATAAAGTAAAAAATATGAAAAAATATCAAAATGAAAATATTACAGAATAAAAAACGAAACAAAACAAAATGAAGGAAACAAAACAAAAGAAACAAAAAGAAAGTAGAAAAATAAATGAAAAACATAGAAATCGATAATGAATAGAGATGTTTAGAAGAAAATAATGAACGGAAACAGAAATAAAGTAAAAAATGAACAAAAACGGAGAAAGTGAAAAATAAACAAAAAGGAAAAAAGTGAAAAAACGAGAACGAAAAAACGAGAAAAAATAAAAACAAGTGAAGTTAAACAAAAACGAAAAAAAATAAAATGAAAGAAAACAAAAACAAGGAAATAGAATGATAAAAAAATGAAGAAGAAATAAACGAAAACGAAAAAAAGTGAAAAATAAACAAAAAAGTGAAAAGTGAAAAATGAAAAAAACGAAAAAAATGAAAAAAGACGAAAAAATGAAAAAAGTGAGAAATATAAAAAAACGAAAAGACTAAAAAATACGACAACTGCGAAAAAACGGAAAAGGGCAAAAAAACAAAACTTGAAATATAACAAAAACGGAAAAAGTGAAAAATAAACAAAAAAGAAAAAGTGAAAGGTGAAAAAATGAAAAAAAAACGTAAAAAGTGAAAAATAAACAAAAACGAAAAGACTAAAAAATACGACAACTGTGAAAAAACGGAAAAGGGCAAAAAAAACAAAAATTAAAAAATAAACAAAAACGAAAAAAGTCAAAAATAAACAAAAAAGAAAAAGTGAAAGATGAAAAAACGAATAAAATGAAAAACAATCGTAAAGGAAAAACGTAAAAAAAAGAGAACGAAAAGAGTGAGAAAAAAACAAAGAAAGTGAAAACACACAAAGACGAAAAAAGTGAGAATGAACTGGAACAAAAAAAGTTAAATATAAACCAAAACAAAAGAAGTGGAGAAAACCAAAAGGAAAAAAGTGAATAAATAAAATCGAAAAAAGTGAAAAATTAACAAAAACGGAAAAAATGAAAATAAATGAAAAGAAGTGAAAATGATGAAAAAAGGGAAAATAAACAAAAGAACGAAAAGGGTGAAGAAAACAAAAGCAAAAAAGGTGAAAAAACAAAAACGAAAAAAGTAAAGAAACGAAAACAGTGAAATATAAACAAAAAGAAGAAACGTGGAAAATAAACAAGGAAGAAAAAAGTGAAAAAACGAAAACGAAAAAGTTGAAAGAAACGAAGACAGAAAAAGAAAAAAACAAAAGAAGTGAAAAATAAACAAAAATGGAAAAAAGTGAAAAATTATAAAAAAAACAAAAACGAAACAGGCGAAGAAAATAAAAAAACTTGAACTTAAGCAAAAAGAGAAAACGATAGGAAACGATAAATGTGAAAAAATAAACAAAAACAGTGAAAAAAACGAAAAAAAAGTTCAAAAAAGGAAAAAATGAAAAAGGAAAACAGCGAGAAAACGAAAAAAGGGCAAAAAAACGGAAAAATGAAAAAACACGAAAACGAAATAGGTGGAATATGAACGATAACGAAAGAAGTACAAAAAACGAAAAGACAAAACTCAAAAAAACGGAAGAAGGGAAATATACAAAAGCAGAAAAACATGAAAAAAAATATAAAAAACGAAAATAAACCAAAAAAAACAGGAAAAAATACAAAAGACAAAAAAAACCAAAAAACACAAACGAAAACGGAAAAAGTGAAAAAAGAACAAGAAACGAAGGAAGTGAAAAATGAATAAAAACAAAAAAGTGAAAAAGTAAAAACGAGAAAAGTAAAAAAATGATAAAAACAAAAGCGGAAAAAGACAAAAAATACAGAAAAGTGAAAAACATGAAAAACGAAAAAGTAAGAGAAGCAAGAACGGAAGAAATGCTGAGAAAAAATTAAAATAAACAAAAATGAAAAAAGTGAAAATAAACCAAAACGAAAAAAAGTGAAAATAAACAAAAAACGAAAGAAGTTAAGTAAAAAAAAGTGAGAAGGACAAAAACCAAAGAAGTGAAACAAACAAAAACGAAAAAATAAAAAACAAACAAAAACGAAGCCAGTAAAAAATTGACAAAAACAAAAGAAGTGAAAAAACGAAAAGGAAAAAGTAAAAGAATGAAAACGAGAGAGGCGGAAAATAAACAACAACGGAAAAAATGGAAAAACGAAACAGCCGAAAATACGCAAAAATGAAAAAATATGAAAAAGAAAAAAGGAAGAAGTGAAAAATAGACAAAAACAGAAAAAGTTAAAATAAACAAAAAAAAGAAAAAAGTAAAAGAATAGAAATAAAAACGGAAAAGACAAAAAAAGCGGAAAAACGAATCAAAAGAAATTAAAAAATAAAAACGAAAGATTGGAAAAATAGAAAAAATTGAAAGAAAGAAAAATAAAAAAATAAAAAAATAAAAAAATAAATACATCGAAAAAATAAAAAAAGCAAAAAAAAGTAAAAAAAAACAAAAACAATAACGGAAAAAGACAAAAATGAACAAAAGAGTGGAAAACATGAAAAGAAAAACGAAAGAAGTGAAAAATAACGAAAAAACTAAAGATCAAAAAGAACGAAAAAAAGAAAAAACGAAAAAAGTAAAAATAAACAAAAGGAAAAAACAAAAAATAAACAAAAAATGAAAAGAGTGAAAAAACAAAAACGAAAAGAATGAAAATAAACAAAACAAACAAAAACGGAAAAAGACATTTAAAAGATAAAAAGTAAAAGAAAGAAAATCAAAAAGAGTTAAAAAATCAAAACAAAAGAATTGAAAAATAGAAAAAAACGGAAAAAATAAATATAAAAAAAAACGGAAAAAAAATTTAAAAAAGTGAAAAAGCGAAAAAAAACAAAAAACGAAAATAGAAAACGACAAAAATAAACAAAAGAGTGGAAACATGAAAAGAAAAAAAGTAAAGAAAGGAATACGGAAGAAGTGTAAAAAGGGAGAAAAGTGAAAATAAACAAAAAACAAAAACAGAAAAAGACATTAAAAGCCAAAAAAAAAGAAATGAAAAGGAAAAAATAAAGAAAAGAAAAACGAAAAAGTTAAAAAATAAAAACGAAAAAATTGAAAAATAAACAAAAAAGGGAAAAAGTGAAAAATAAACAAAAATGAAAAAAGTGAAAAACAAACAAAACGGAAAAAAAGTGAAAATAAACAAAAGCAAAAAAGTCAAAATAAAAGCAAAAGCGGAAAAAGAAAAAAACTAAGAGAAATGAAAAAATGAAAAATTGAAAAACTTTAAAAAATTAAAAAATGAACGAGAAACAAATGAAGTGACAAAAAGGAAACGAAAAAAATTGAAAAATAAAAACGGAAGAAGTGAAAAATAAACAAAAACAGTAAAAATATGAAAATAAATAAACAAAAACAAAAAAGTGAAAAAAATATGAACGATAGAAGTGAAAACCGAACAGAAGCAGGAAAGGTGAAAAAAGTGAAAAAAGTGAAAATACACAAAAAAAACATGGAAAATAAACAGATACGAAAAAAATACAGAAAAACAAAAACAATAAAAAATTAACAAAAAAGGAAAAAGTGAAAAATGAACAAAAAACGAAGAAAGCGAAAATAAGCAAAAGCGAGGAAAAACAAAAAAACGGAAAAAGTCAAAAAGAGAAAAAACAATAAAAACGAGAAAAGAAAAATAAACAAAAACGAGAAAAGAAAAATAAAAAGAAATGAAAAGTGTGAAAATAAACAAAAACAAAAACGAAAAAGGGAAAAAACAGTTGAAAAGAAACAAAAACAAAAAAGTGAAAATAAACAAAAACAAGAAAGTGAGAAAATAAAAACGAAAGAAGTGAAAAACAAAGAAAAAATGAAAAAGTAAAAACATGAAAAAATAAAAAAAGGAAACATTGTAAATAAACAAAAACAAAACAGTGAGAAAATAAAAACAGAGGAAGTGAAAAATTAAGAAAAAATGAAAAAGTAAAAAAAATGAAAAAGTGAGAAAATAAAAATGAAAGAAGTGAAAAATAAAAAAAATGAAAAAGTGAAAAAATGAAAGAGTGAAAGTTAACAAAAACTTGGAAATAAACAAAGACAAAAATGAAAAAGTGAAAAAAAAGAAAAAAATGGAAATAAACAAAAACGAAAAAATGAAAATACACAAAACTGGAAAAAAATTAAAAAACTGAGAAAAACAAAAAACGATAAGAATTGAAAAAAAATTAAAACCAAAGAAGTGAAACAAACAAAAATGAAAAATAATGAAAAATAAACAAAAACAAAAAAAAGTTAAAAATAAATAAAAAACAGAAAAAGCAAAAAGTTAAAAATTGAATTAATATACCCAAAAGCGAAAATTTGCTAATAACAAAAAAATGTCGTCATATTTCGTTTATTTGTTTTACTGTATAATTTTCGCGTTATGCAAATTTTGCGCTCGGTTTTTGGGCGGCTAACATCAAAAAAGAATGGTCACTGGTCATTTTTCGACCAAGAGTGACCAATCGATCATTGCTCCGAAAAAAATACTCGGACAACCTCGAAGTTGGTCGAGCAGCTGACCCGACGCTGGCTTTTTTTTCTTTTATACACGAATGACCGGTCACTCGGGGCTATCGAGTGACCATTGAAAAATGTCTTTTGTTGCGAAAATTTGCGTGCCGAAAGGGGCCCGAATGACCACCACGTCTTACTGTAGCTTTTTTTTTATTACCACACGCGCCTGTTGCCCGACGACCTCCGCCAGAGAGTGACCAGCACACGCGGAGATAAAGTGACCATTGGGGCCTTAATATATATTTTTTGATAAGAGTGACCATTAGAGTGACCAGTTGGTTTTTTTCTTCTTTCTCTCTCTTCACCCCAAATATAATTATATATGGAACATTCGGCGTTGGATTTTTCTACGAAAAATAAAGCGCAATCGCCACTGGTCAGCACTAGTACGTCCAATAACGATATGCTAATGAGGTAAGGAAAAATAAATTACTAATATTTCGGACATTAAATTTGCATATTTTTTAAGAAAAAAAAAGGCAAATTTTCATACTAAATTTACATATATTTTAGGCGAATAAAAAATTTGAATATTTTCAAAATGAAAAAATGTCAAATTTCGGACACCAAATTTGCATATAGTCTTAGCCAAAAATCAAAATTTATGACACTGAATTTGCATATTTTTTCCAACGAAAAAAAACAAAGTTTGGGTACGAAATTTCCATATTTTTTAAGCAAATTGAATATGTAAATTTCGGACCACTAAATATGCATATTTGTGAGCAAAAAACAGAATATTTCGGACACTTGATTTGCATATTTTTAAGCAAAAATTTCAATTTTATATGTTAAATTTGGATATTTTAAGCAAAAAAGTCAATTTTCAACAATAAATTTAAATATTTTTAAGCCAAAAATTCAATTTTCGACATTAAATTTGCATATTTTCAAGGCGAAAATGCGTAAGATTCAATTTTGGACACTCACTAAATCTGCAAATTTTTAAAGCAAAAAAATCAATTTCGGACACTAAATTAGCATATTTTAAGCTAAAAATTGCAAATTCGGACACTAAATCTGCATATTTTTACGCAAAAATTTCAAGTTTGAACATTAAATTTGAATATTTTTGAGCAAAAAATTCAATTTCGGACAGTGAATATGCGTATTTTTAAGCAAAAAACCTAATTTTGGAGGCCAGACCTGCATGGTTTTTAAGCAAAAAATTGAATTTTGGACGGTTAATTTACATATTTTTAAGCAAGAAAGGTAAATTTCGGGCACTAAATTTGAATATTTTTTAGCAAAAAATTTATTTTTGGACACTAAATTTGCATATTTTCAAGTAAAAAATTGCAAATTTCGGATACTAAATTTCCATTTTTTATGCAAAAATTCAAATTTTAGATAAATATTTGCATACTTTTAAGCGAAAGATTCCAATTTTTCACGCTGAATTTGCATATTTTCGAGCAAAAAGTTCAATTTTGAACACCAAATTCGCACATGTTTCACGCAAAAAATTCAATTTTCGACACTAAATTTGCAAATTTTTGAAGGAAAAAAAATAAATTTCGGACAGTGAATTTGAATATTTTAAAGCAAAAAATTCAAATTTCGACACTGAATTTGCATATTTTCAAGTAAAAAATTGCAAATCTCGGATACTAAATTTCCATTTTTTAAAGCGAAAATTCAAATTTTAAATAAAAATTTGGATGCTGAGTTTTCATATTTTCACGCAAAAAATTCAATTTTAGGCCCTGAATTTGCATATTATTAAGCGAAAAATTTTATTTTTGGACACCAAATTAGCATATTTTTAGGAAAAAATTCAATTTTGCGCTTTAAATTTGCACATTTTTGAGCAAAGACATTCAAGTTTTGGAAACTAAATTCGCGTATTTTTGAGAAAAAAAACAAAAATTTAGGATGCAAAATTTGCATATTTTCAAGCAAAAAATCCAAATTCGGCGCTAAATTTGCATATTTATAAGTAAAAATGCAATTTTTAATATCGAATTTGGATTTTAGGATACTAAATTTCTTTATGTTTTGAGCAGAAAATTAAATTTTGGATACTAAATTTGCATACTTTTCAGCAAAAAATTGCAAATTTTGCATACTTGACGTGCAAATTTCGGACACAAAATTTCCATTTTTTCAAGCAAAAATGCAAATTTTAGATGGAAATTTGCATATTTTTGAGCAAAGAAATTCAAATTTTGGACACTAAATTTGCATAATCCAAGCAAAAAGTAATTTCGAATACTGAATTTGCATATTTTCAAGCGAAAAATTTAATTTTGAACGCTAAATTTGCATAATTTTTAAGCAAAAAATTCAGTTTGGACACTAAATTTGCATATTTTTATGTGACAAATTACAAATTTCGAATACTAAACTTGCAAATTTTTAACAAAAAAATTTTATTTTGGACATTGAATTTGCATATTTTTAAGCAAAAATTTAAAGTTTGAACACAAAATTTGAAAATTTTCAAGCCTAAATTTGCATGTTGTAAAGCAAAAAATTCAATTTTGGGCACTAAATTTGCATATTTTCGGGCAAAAAGTGTAAATTTTTGACACCGAATTTGCATATTTTAAAGGCGAAAAATTCAATTTTGGACCCGAAATTTGCATGTTTTTAAGGAAAAAATTTAATTTTGGACACTAAATTTGCAATTTTTTGGACAAAAAAATGAATTTTCGACTGCAAATTTGCATATTTTCAAGTAAAAAATTCAATTTCGGACACTAAATTTGTATATTTTGAAGCAAAAAGTTGGATTTCGGACACTAAATTTGCATATTTTTAGGCGAAAAATTCAATTTTTGACATTAAATTTGCATATTTTTCAAGGAAAAAAAAGTAAATTTCGAATACTAAATTTGCATAATTTTTATGCAAAAACGAAATTACAAATTTCGGGCACCAAATTTGCTTATTTTTTTAAGCAAAAATATGCCGACAGCGTCCAATTTTTTCCACTTTTTACATTTGGCGGCGTTGGCGGCCGCCTCAGCGGACAAAAACGTGGACGTTCCGTCGTCGTTTCCGTCGAAAAGAAAACGTTCTCCGTCGCCGCCGACGTCGGCCGATTCGTCGTCGTCGTCGTCGACGACGACGACTAAACGTACGAAAATTTTACCCGAAGAAAGAAAAGTAAGGTTATGGAAAAAAAGTCATACTGTAGAATTGAATATTTGGCGACCTGCGGATCAAAATTTTACAAATTTGAATGGGAAAAATTCGAATTTTCGTGGAAAAATTTGAGGTTTTTTTGCCAAAAAATTGCATTCTTCTGGGATTAAATTCCGAATTTATGTCATTTTTTAAAACGGATTTCTTGAATTTTATAAAATCACAGTTTTTTTCATTTTTAAATTTGTAAAAAAAGTTGCATTTTTGAAAAGTTTCAAGATTTTTGTGTAGAATTCAAGTTAAAAAAACAAATATTCGAATTTTTTGTTCTTCCTGAAAAAAAATTTACATTTTTTAGAGAAAATTTTGAAAAAAATTCCCTAAAACTTGACGCAATTTTCGATAATCGCAAAAAAAATTCAAATTTTCAAGGAAAGGAAACGTCAACGTTTGAAATTTTCATGCAAAAAATTGCTCTTTTCAGAGTAAAAATTTAAAATTTATGTCATTTTTAAAAACCAATTTCTTGAATTCTATTCAAATTTCAGTTTTTAAATTCTAAAAATTTGGAAAAAAAGTTGAATTTTCGGATAAATTCAAATTTTTTTATACGGAAAGAATTTTGTTCAAATTTTTTGTTTTTTGAAGAAAAAATAACATTTTTCGAAGGAAAATTTTCGAAAATTCATTTTTTGGGTGCAAATTTTCCTAGAATTTCGGCAAAATTTTGATCCTGAACTTTTTAAAATTGTAAAAAAACGTTGATTTCTTGAAAAGTTCGTAATTTTTTTTACAAAATTCTAATTTTTTATAGGAGACAAATAGTCAACTTTTTAGTTTTTTTTAAAGAAAAATGTGAAAAAAAGACATTTTTCAAAGGAAATTCTTGGGCAATTCAAATTTTGGGAACGAATTTCCCTAGAATGTTAGCAAAATTTTGGTTTTTAAATTTTAAAAATTGAAAAAAGTAGATTTTTTGGATAGTTTAAAAATTTTTCCCGAAAATTCAGATTTTTTTTCAACCGAATATTCAAATTTTTGCTTTTTTCTTTAAAAAAGTTACATTTTTTTAGGAATATTCAAATTTTTGGAACAAATTTAGTGGAATATGACTAAATTTATGGTTTTGAATTTCCATAAATTCGGAAAATTTTAAAATTTCTTCAATTTAAATTTACAGAATTTCGAAATTTTTATCAGATAAAAGTTGAATTCTTTGAAAAAGGAAATATTGAAAATTCAATTTTCGGAAAAAAATCCAACTATCCACATTTCTTGACCAATTTTCAAATGAATGCTAAAAATTTTGATTTTGTATTTTGAAAATTCTTGAAATTTGAATTTTTCAAGATAAATTTAAAAATTTCTTATGAAAAACTCAATTTTTTCTTTTAAATAAAGTGTTCAAATTCAAATTTTTTCGCGGGAAAAATTCGAATTTATGGAAAATTCACATTTTTCGAAAATTTTCTCTAATTTTGTTCGAATTTTTATGAATATTAAAATTTACGTGTGCTGAAAAAATTTTCTTCGACTTTTGAAAATTGCAAAAAATTTCGGATTTTAAGCTAAATATCTGTCAAATTTAGAAAAATTTGTCAGAAAAAATTGAGTTTTTTGAAAAAAGATTCAGATTTTTCAAAAAATTGAATTCTTTCATGTGGAAATTTTTAGACTTTTTGAATGTTAATCCTACACTTTCAAGATTTTGACATATTGTAAAAAAATTTTGAATTTAAATTATTTTCTAAATATATTTTAGGGTAAAATTTCAATTCTATATGGAAAAATTTGAGAGTTAATTTATTTAATAAATTTCAGAATTTACAAATGAATTTTTTAAAACTAATTCGAAAATTGGAATTTTAATGCGAAATTTAAATTTTATGTTCAAAAATTTTTTTCAAAATAATTTTTTCGTCAATTCTGAAATTTTCACAAAATTTTATTTATTAAAATTTCAAAATTCGATGTTCCAAAAAAAGTCAATTTTAATTTTTTTTTGAAACATCAACTTTACGGGTAGTTTTTTTTTCTCAGGACGACGCCTATTGGGAACGTCGGCGTAAAAACAACGACGCCGCTAAGCGTTCGCGCGACAACCGCCGCGTCAAAGAAGAAACCGTTGCGTTGCGCGCCGCGTTTCTAGATCAAGAAAATGTACAATTACGGGCTCAAATTAATATTCTAAAAAACGAAATCGCCAAATTACACGTTTTATTGATGAAGAAAAAATTGTAAAATTTTTGTAGTGATAAGCAAGTATATACTGTACTTTTTTGGATTACTGTACTTTTTTCCGGGATTACTGTATTGCTTTTTTGCGTGTCCAAATTTTTTTGTTAGTCATTTTTCGGGTATTTTATTATACGGCGCACCTATTTTTATGCTCAATGATGAAAATATATTTTTTGGCGATGAGCCAGCTTCGAGTCTACAAGCTTCTAGGTCGCTTGCTGGCAACTCGCCAAGTCCACTCTAGCTAAACTTTGCGTTTAGTCGACCAATGGCCAGCTGTCGTCCGAGGGCATCCTAGCTTTTTATTGGCAAGCTGCCAAGTGCCGAGCTAGATGATCGTCGCCTTCGAGTCGGACAAAGTTCGCTTTTTAGTGGCAAATCGCCAACTGGTCGCCGGACATCGTCCAGCTCTTTTTCGACCACGAGCCAACTGTTGCGCGACGGCTTTCTTTAAAAGAAAAAAAAGCAGATGCAAAAAAAATCCAGGAAATGACTATCGATGACGTAAGCGACAGATTGGCATCGGTCATTTTTTTTATCTCGCAACGTTGGAATGGTCATTTCGGCGATGACCCCGTGACCTTTATGTGACGTCACGTGAGAAAAATAACCAACGCAAATATACGCTATTTATACGCAGATTAAAACATAAAATGGATGGGTGTGAGAAAAATCCGCATTTTTTGATTCTTGGTCATTTTTTCATTGTACAAAATGACGTCATAATTATAATTAAAGGAAACCGGTTATTAAATTTTAAGAAAATTAGCGCCTAGTAGTGTCATTCGAATTGTCATTAGTCGGGCATAGATTCATCAATTTTTTTTGTAAACATGTAAATACCGGATTTTTGTGTTCAATTTTTGAATTGTATATAAAAATTGAAATCTCGAGACATTTTTGTAAAACGGTCATTTTTAGTCTCATGATTTTTCTAATTTTTGTAGTAATTTTTGTTTAATTTTGAAATTTAAAATTTTTTTTTAATTTCACAAATTTTAGAAAATTTAAAAAAAAAATTCTATTTCGAAATCTTATTTTTTTCAAGTTTTTAATTTCCATATTCGAAAAATTTCGAGAATTTTTTATCTGAAAAAATTTAAAAAAAAATCTTTTTTTAATATTTAAATTTCGAATTTTTTCAAAAATTTTGCTTTTTAGAATTTGGAATTAAATTTTTTCCATCTTTCTAACATATTTTTTACGTTTTAAGCTTCAATTTCCGGAAAATTGAGCGAAAATTAGAGAAAATTCTAGAATTATGACGAGTTTAAATTTTTAATTTTAGATTTTGGTGCTTAAAATTTTAATTGAAATTTTTTAAATAAAAATTTGAATTTTGAGATGTTTTTTTTGACATTTTTAATTTTCATATTAGTAGAAAAATTTTCAAAATTTTTTATTTATAAAAAATGTGATTTTTTTCTGGTATTTTAAAATTTTGGAATTTTAAAATTTTCGAAAAATTAAAATTTTTTGAATTTTCAGTTAGATTTTCCTCTAAATTTTCGATTAAATTTTTCACTTTTTGAGGTATAAACTTCCGGAAATTTAGGCGAAAAATGAATGACAAATTTCATAGTTCGAATTTTAAATTTTACTTTTTAAAATTTCAATTTTTCGAATTTAATAAATTCTTAAAAATTTTTAAAACAAAACTGTGAATTTCGAGATATAATTCTTTAAAAAACTTTCCAACTTTCATGTTATCCAAAAAATTTCGAAATTTTTTTCTCCGAATTTATATTTTTGGAAAATGAAAATTTTTTCAGAATTTTAAAATTTTTAATTTTTTGAAAAATTTTTTGGGTTTTAAGGTTCAAATTTTCCGAATGACCAAATTCTTCAATTTTGATTAGTTTAAATTTGTAATTTTGAATTTTAGTGTATAAAATTTGAATTTTTGAATTTAAAAAATTTTAGAAAATTTTATTTAAAAAAATTTGAATTCCGAAATGTTTATTTTTTCAAGTTTTAAACTTGCATAATAAACGAAAAATTTTTCCTCTCTGAATTTTTCATTTGAAGAAATAGTCATTTCTATTTTTAGAATCTTAATATTTTGAAATTTCAAAATTTTTGAGAAATTTAAATTTTTAAATTTCTCAACCGAATTTTTTTTTAAATTTTTATCAAATTTTTCACGATTTAAGTTTCGAATTTCTTGAAATTTTTGAAATTGTTCAAAATTTAAATTATTGAATTTCCCAACTCCAATTAAGAATTACAATTTAAGTTATTGTATTTAATCAAGAATTAAAATTTTAATTATTGAATTTCTTTATTCGAATTAATTTAAATTATTGACTTTTGAATTCGATTTAAATTCTTGGCTTTGAATTTTTTTATTTTAATAATTGAATTTGAATTTTTCAATTTGAAATTTGAATTTTTCAATTTGAAATTTGAATTTTTCAATTTGAAATTTGAATTTTTCAATTTGAAATTTGAATTTTTCAATTTGAAATTTGAATTTTTCAATTTGAAATTTGAATTTTTCAATTTGAAATTATTTGAATTTTTCAATTTGAAATTTGAATTTTTCAATTTGAAATTTGAATTTTTCAATTTGAAATTTGAATTTTTCAATTTGAAATTTGAATTTTTCAATTTGAAATTTGAATTTTTCAATTTGAATGTTTGAATTTGAATTTTCGAATTTGAATGTTTGAATTTGAATTTTCGAATTTTAATTTTTGGATTTTAATTTTTGGATTTTAATTTTGAATTTGAATTTTGAATTTGAATTTTGAATTTGAATTTTTGAATTTGAATTTTGGGATTTGAATTTTGGGATTTGAATTTCTTAATTTGAAATTTTGAATTTGTATTATTAAATTTCTTAACTCGAATTAAGAATTAGATTTTGAGTCATTGAATTTCATCAAGAATTAGAATTTAAATTAGAATTAAAACTTAAATCAAAGAAATCAAAACTCAAATTGAAATTATTGAATTAAGAATTAAATTATCGAATTAAGAATTAAATTATTGAATTAAGAACTAAATTATTGAATTAAGAATTAAATTATTGAATTAAAAATTAAATTATTGAATTAAGAATTAAATCATTGAATTAAGAATTAAATTATTGAATTAAGAATTAAATTATTGAATTAAGAATTATATTATGGAATTAAGATTAAATTATTGAATTGAGAATTAAATTATAGAATTAAGAATTAAATTATTGAATAGAGAATAATTGAGTTTAAGAATAAAAATTTAAGTTATTGAATTTAATCAAGAATTATAATTTAATTTATCGAGTTGAGAAATAAAATGTAAATTATTGAATTAAGAATCAAAATTTAAATTATTGTATTTTTCAACTTAAATTAAATCAAATTTTTGAATTTTAAACCTAAAAAAAATTCTTGAATTTCGTTGAAATTCAAATCTTTTCTTTGAAATTCAAATTTTGAAAAATTTCTGAAATTTAAATTCTCAAATTCAAATTCTTGAATTTCTTAAAAATGTGAATTATTAAATTTTTTAATTCAACTTTATAAGTTCAAACAAATTTAAATTCTTGTTTTTAAATTTTTAAATTCAAAGTTTTGGAATTTTTTAAATTCGAATTTTTGAATTTCTCTCTGGAATTCATTGAATTGCTTCGATATTCGACTTCTCGAATTTGTTTGAGATTTAAATCATGGAATTTCTTAACTATTTAATTGAGAATTAAAATTTAAATTATTGAATTAAGAATTAAAATTTAAATCGTTGAAATAAGAATTAAATTTAAATTATTGAATGAAGGATTGACCTCAGAATTGAAATTCGAACAATTGTATCAAGAATTAAATTTAAAATTTAAATGACTTAATTGAGAAATAAATTTAAATTACTGAATTAAGAATCAAAATTCCAATCATTGAACTTGTCAGCTTAGATTAATTCAAATTCTTGAATTTAAATTCTAGAATTTCTTTGGAATTTTTAAATTCTCAAATTTTTTTGGTAAAAAAGTTCTGAAATTTCTTTGAAATAAGAAATCTTGAATTTTTTTTTTGAAATTCAAATTCTTGAGTCTCTTTAAACTTTGAATTTTTTCTCGCATTGTTGAATATTAAACTAATTTAAATTCTTGTTTTTAGATTTTTGAATTTGATTTCTGGAAATTCTTTAAATTCGAATTTTTGGATTTCTTCCTGGAATTCATTGAATTGCTTCCAAATTCAAATTCTTGAATTTGTTTGTTTGAAATTTAAATTATCGAATTTCTTGCTATTAAATCAAGAATTAAAATTTAAATTATTGGATTATGAATTTGAATTTAAATTTTTAAACTAATAATTATAATTCAAATTATTGAATTAAAATTTAAATTATTGAATTAAGATTTAAATTACTGAATTAAAATTTAAATTATTGAATTAAAATTTAAATTATTGAATTAAAATTTAAATTATTGAATTAAAATTTAAATTATTGAATTAAAATTTAAATTATTGAATTAAAATTTGAATTATTGAATTAAAATTTAAATTATTGAATTAAAATTTAAATTATTGAATTAAAATTTAAATTATTGAATTAAAATTTAAATTATTGAATTAAAATTTAAATTGTTGAATTAAAATAAAAATTATTGAATTTAAAAATTATTCAATTTAAATTATGTAATTTTTTAACTCTAATTTGCGATTTTCTTTGAAATTTGAATTCTTGAAATTCTCTGAAATTCATTAAATTGTATTTGAATTCAAATCGTTAAATTTCTTTGAGATTTAAATTCTTGAATCTAAAAATCGATATTTCATTAATTAATATTTCATCAATCAGTATTTCATTAATTAATATTTCATCAATCAGTATTTCATTATATAATATTTCATTAATTAATATTTCATTAATTAATATTTCATTAATTCATATTTCATTAATTCATATTTCATTAATTAATATTTCATTAATTAAATCTATTATTCAAATTCACTAATCAAATTTGTTAACTAAATTCATTAAATAAATTCAGTAATCAAACTGATTTATTGAATCAAACACTCAAATTTGTTCGAAATTCAAATCCTCGAAGCTGATTTGAAAGTTTGGGTTTAAAATTTTTCCAAAAATGAAATTTTAAATTTTCTTCGAAAAATCAAAATTTTGAAATCTCTAAAATTTGTCAAATTTTGAAATTTTTCAAATTTTAAAATTTTTCAAATTTCGAAATTTTTCAAATTTTGAAATTTTCCAAATTTTGAAATTTTTCAAATTTTGAAATTTTTCAAATTTTGAAATTTTTCAAATTTAAAAACTTGTAAATTTTTCAGAATATTTAAATTTTGCTATACGCCCAAAAAAATGATTTGTTTGAGCGCCGACGACTACGCCAATTTTGGCGCCGCCGGCGGTGCTGCAACAGCCGCCGCCGTCACTTTTTCCGTCGCTCCTTACTCGAACGCCGCAGCCGACGTCTACATGTCTGCGGCAGCGGCTGCAGCTGCTGCAGGCGACTACCGCCGCGGCTGCGTCATCGATCAATTACAAAATATGTTGTCGCGCGAGTATAACGATTTTGCCACGCAGCCGCAACGTTCAAGGTTGGAAAACGCAGGGGTCGCGCCGCCACAGCCGCAGGCGGAAACGCCGCGTCGAGCGGTGTCGCAGCGAGCTTGCGTCGTCGTTGCGTCGACGGATCAAGCGAGTCGTCGCGACCCGGTCAAAGAAAGGAAACGCAAGGACGTGCACAATATGATAGAAAGGAAAAGGAGGTGAGCGTTTTTTGTTGCTGACGCCAGCGTTTTTTTTTCAATACGACGGGGTTTTGATGACGTCACGATCTTCCCGTAGAAAAAAAAAAACAGAAAAAAACAAGAAAAGTAAAAAATAAAAAATAAACAAAAACGAAAAAAAGTGAAGAAAAATGACACCATAAAGGTAAAAAAAACAAAAACGAAAAAAGTAAAAAACAAACAAAAACCAAAAAAGTGAAAAAATAAAATCGAAAAAATTAAAAAAACAGCAAAAGCAAGAACGGAAAAAGACTGAAAATCCTAAAAAATTCAAAAACATTAAAAACTGAAAAAGTGAAAATAAACAAAAAACAAAAAAGGAAAAAGTGGAGAAAAATGAAAACGAAAAAGGTATAAAATAAAAATGGAAAAAAACAAAAAAGGTAAAAGCACGAAAAATGAAAAAGTAAGAGAAACAAAACGAAAAAATGAAACAATGGAAAAAGTGAAAATAAACAAAAAAAGAAAAAGATGAAGAAAAACGAAAGATGTTCAAAAAACAAAAGCAGTGAAAAATGAACAAAAACGAATGGAAAAAAATCAACAAAAATAAAAAAAGCACAAAAAAAAATAAAAAAAGAAGTGAAAAATAAACAAAAACAGAAAAAATTAAACGTTGAAATTAAACAAAAAGAAAAAGTGAAAAAAACAAAGAAACAACAGGAATAAAAACGAACATAGCAAAAAATAGCAACAGCGAAAACGGAAAAAGACAAAAACACCAAAAAAATAAAAAACACGAAAAATCAAAAAGTAAGAAAGATAAAGACGAAAAAAGTGAAAATAAACAAAAAACGAGAAAAAGTGACAAAATGAAAACGAAAAGGTTAACAATAAACAAAAACCAAAAGAGTACAAAAAAACAAAAACAGTGAAAAATAAACAACTACGAAAAAAGCTAACAAATAAACAGAAACGAAAAGATTGAAAAAGTAAAAACGAAAGAAGTGAAAAATAAACAAAAACAGAACAAAAACAAAAACGGAAAACACAGTAATAACGAAAAAAGTGAAAAAAACGAAAAAAATTCAAAAACTAAGAAAAGCAAAAAAGGAAAAAGACAAAAAAACAAAAAAGTGGAAAAAAAGTAAAAGATACAAAAACAAAAAAAATGAAAAAAACGAAAAAAGTTAAAACAAACAAAAACGAAAAAAAGTGAAGATAAACGTAAACAAAAAGATGAAAAATACACAAAAACGAAAACAGTGAACAAATAAGAACGAAACAAGTAAGAAATAAACAAAAACAAAGAAAGTGAAAAAAGTAAAAAGTGAAACTAAACAAAAACGGAAGAAATAAAAAAACAAAACCGAAAAAAGTAAAAAACGAGAAAAACAAGAAAAAACAAAAGCGAAAACCGGAAAAGGAAAAAATAACAAAATCAAAAATGGAAAACACAAAGAAAAGTGAAAAATATGAAAAACGAAAAAATAAAAAAAACAAATAAAAGTTAAAAAAAATAAAAGTAAAAAACCGAAAAAAAACAAAAAAAACGTGATAAAACGAAAAATTAAAATAAATTAAAACGGAGAAAGTGAAAAAAGTAAAAAGTGAAACTAAACAGAAAAGAAAGAAATAAAAAAACAACACCCAAAAAAAGTAAAAAATGAGAAAAACAAAAAAATAACAAAAGCAAAAACCGGAAAAGGAAAATAATAACAAAAGCAAAAATGGGAAAAACAAAAATAAGTGAAAAACATGAAAAACGAAAAAAATTAAAAAAACAAAAAAGTAAAAAAATAAAGGCTAAAAACGGAAAAAAAAACAAAAAAAACGTGATAAAACGAAAAATTAAAAGGAACAAAAACGAAAATAGTGAAAAAAGGAAAATATAAAAAAATGAAAAGGTGAAGAAAACGGAAAAGGTAAAAATAAACTAAAAACGAAAAAAGTAAAGAAAATCGAAAAGGAAGAAGATAAAAAATAAAGCAAAAGCGAAAAAAGTGAAAGATAAACAAGAACGGAAAAAAGTGAAAAAAAACGGAAACGAGAAAAATAACAAAGAAACAAAAGGAAAAAGGAAAAAAGACAAAAGAACAAAGAAAGCGAAAACAGTGAAAAATGAACGAGAACAAAAGAAGTGCAAAAAAACAAAAGGAAAGAACTCAAAAAATAAACAAAAACTGAAAAAAAAAACAAAAACCGCCAAAAAAACTTGAAAAAGTCAAAACGAAAAAACTAAAAGAAACAAAAACGAAAAAAGTGAAAGTAAACGAAAATAAAAAAAAGTACAAAAAAAGGAAACAGTGAAAAATAAACAAAAACGAAGGCAGTAAGAAAGCGTTTCGATGACGTCAAAACGTTTACGTCGTCGGGAACCTTGCCTACGTCACAAGTGCGTTTCCGCTGACGCAACCACACGTTTTTAGTGACGGTTCTGCTGACGCCAACGTTTCTTTTGGCGACGTTTACGTGACTTGATGACATTTTGGAAGCGTTTTTCACTTTGCGGACGTTTTTTTAAGCGGTAGATGGGCGTTTAGGATGACGTTACGACGTCTTTGCTGACGTCAATGTTTGCTGTTTTTGTGACGTCGCTAAAGAATTTTTTGATGACGTCGTAGATTTTCTCACGATTGGGACGTTTTTGATGACGTCAAAACGTTTTTCATGACGTCACGATGTTTTTTATGATTCACGACGAGTTGCATAATGTCGCGACGTTTTTGACGACATTACAACGTTTCTGCTGACGCCACGACGTTTTTGACGACGTCACGACGTATTTGATGACGTCACGACGTTTTGCTGACGTCATAACGTTTTGAGTGACGTCAATTCTTACGTTGTGTCATGCGGCGCGTCTGATTTTTTAACGTTTTGATGACGTCGGCACGATTTTTGTAACATCACGACGGTTTTCATGACGTTCTGGAAATTTGCATAGCTTTGACGTTTTCTGACGTCAAAGTTTTTCTCATTATCGTTCGTCGACGTTTTGATGACTTTATAACGTTTTTTATGACGCCACGACGTTTTTCTAACTTTTTCTTGATGACGTCAGGTTATGACGTCACAACATCTCCGCTGACCTGATATTTTTTTGTTGACGTCACGACGTTTATCTAACTTTATAACACCTTTACTTGACGACGTCGGCTTATATGACGTCACGACAGTTTTTTGTGACGTCACCACATTTTTGATGACATCACGACGTTTTTGATGACATCGGGTTATGACGTTACAACGCTTTTGCTGACGTCAATTTTTTTGTCAACGTCACGACGTTTTTCTAACTTTATAATACTTTTTCTTGATGACGTCGACTTTAATGACGTTACGCCGTTTTTGATGACGTCACGGCGTTTCTGTTGACCTGAAAACGTTTTGCACGAGCTTGGACGTTTTTGACGACGCGACGACGTTTTACATGACGTTACAACATTTCTGCTGGCGTCACGACGTTTTTCATGACGTCACGACGGTTTTGATGACGTCACAATGTTTCAGTTTTTGATGACCTGATAAAGTGTCTGCTGACGTCACGACGCTTCCCATCACGTCAAAACGTTTTCCATGAGTTTGGACGTTTTTTATGACGTCACGGCGTTGCTGACGTCAAAAAACATTTTTTTTTTGAACCCGATTCTCCTATATTTTACAGGTACAATATAAACGATCGTATAAAAGATTTGGCCACCCTGTTGCCCAAATCGTGGACGCAACAAATGAAATTGAACAAAGGTAGCATCCTCAGGGCTACTGTAGAATATTTAAAATTTACCAATCAAGAACGCCGACGTTTCGCGCGTTGGCGTCGACGTCAACGCGCGCGTTTCGACGACGACGAAAAAATTGCCGCCGCCGACGACGACGACGACGATTGCGATCGATCGATAAACGACGACTACGATTTTAATTTGAACGATGACCATCAAGAAGATGGAGAAGATTTTGATGGACAAAATTTCCAAAATATCGATCAAATTTTAAGAATACCGGTATCGATTACGAAATCGATCGATCAAAATCGCGCCATTACGATCACTAATTATCATTACCCGAAAAAGAATGATGCTAATTAATTAATTAGAATGTCAATAAGCTTTATGATATATCTTGCAGACGTCAAATTTTTTTTTGCTATATGATAATAATAATATAAATGATTCTATAATTCACGGCTAATGAGTTTTGATTAATTAGCCTAAAGTGCTTTTATCATATGTAGCGTGAAATTTGCATAAATTTGATTACATTATTAAAGCGCAAAGAATCAACAGCTGTCAATTTTTTTGCTCGATATGTAAATTTTGATTAAAATCACGCTAATTGCCCCTAATGATTCTAAAATCTAATTAGCCAATGTCCATTTGAAACACGACACGTTTCATTTTCAAAATGATGCGAAAATGGGTTAATTGACTTTTTTCGGACCTACAGTATACCGTCTGGAAATTGCTATCGATTTTTTCCCAAGGCTAAACTCCGCCCACTTATGTATGGGAGAAAAATTTTTCTTACTGTAACTTTATAACTGTAGACCTGAAAATCGTTCGGCTGCATTTTTCTTTTGTCATTATTATTATTATTATTATTATTATGAATTTTGATTATGCAAATTTCGATCCAAATAATAATAATAATACAATAATAGATAATAATTGTAAAAGTTACAGTATAGATTCCATTTTATGTACTAATGATGTAAACGATTCGGCGATGGTTGATCATCCAAAATTGCTAGAAAAACGGAAATTCTCCAGTAAGTTTACAACATTTCATTTTGTAACATTGGTGTAAAGTCAGTGTACAACAAAGTCACTTTACAACATTGGTGTAAAGTCAGTTTATACCATTGATTTAAGGTCACTTTACAACTTTACTATAAAGTCACTTTATAACATTAGTGTATAGTCATTTTATAACATTAATCTAATGTCACTTTACAACAATGGTATGAAGTCACTTCATAACATTAAATGCAAAGTCACTTTATAACATTACTGTTAAGTCACTTTACAACATTCGTGTAAAGTCACTTTACAACTTTTGCTTAAAGCAAGTTTACACTTTTAATGTAAAGTGTAAATTTAGACCAAAAACACCACAAAAAACATCACATCAAAAATCGACAGCATCAGCTGCAGGACAAGAAACATAGGCGTAATAGGACGACGTTCACCACGTTTCAATTGCACGAATTGGAGCGTACGTTCGAAAAATCCCATTACCCCGACGTCTATACTCGAGAAGCGTTGGCCTTGAAAATCAGTTTGCCCGAAGTTAGAGTACAAGTGAGGTGTAAAGTTACCGTAATCTACGGTAAAATGATCATTTTTTCCTAGAAGTGAGGTGTAAAGCTACAGTAACCGACAGTAAACTGAAAATTTTTCGGTACACGTGAGGTGTAAACTTACAGTAACCGACAGCAAATTGACCATTTTTTAGTACTAGCGAGGTGTAAACTTGCAGTAACCGACAGCAAATTGACCATTTTTTTAGTACTAGCGAGGAGTAAACTTGCAGTAATCTACAGTAAAAATATAATTTTTTTTATACAAGTGACGTGTAAAGTTACAGTAACCTACTGTAAAACTATAATTTTCAGTATAACTGAAGTGTAAACTTATAGCAACCTGCAGTGAATGATAATTTTTCAGCACACATGAAATGTAAAGTTACAGTAACTTACAGTAAAATGATGTTTTTTGTACAAGTGAGGTGTAAACTTTCAGTAATCTAATTTGATAATTTTTTAGTTCAAGTGAGGGGTAAAGTTACATACAGTAACCAACAGTAAATTGATAAATTTTTTTAAATCGCAGGTTACATACACAAAATTTTTTTGAAATAATATTTATGCAAATTAGTCTGCAGAACAAGTGATGTGTAAACTTACAGTAACCTACTGTAAATTGATTTTTTTTGATTCGCAGGTTACACCAAAAAAAATTCGCAATAATATTTGTGCAAATTAGCCGGCGGTCATTTTTGCAGCATTCCTTTTGAAAGAATGACCTTTTGTATATTTTTGTACGTACAATAGAAGATTAACTTACTGTATAGATAATTAGATTCTGTGGACGAGAACGGCGAAAAGGCGCGCATTCTTTTGTAGAAATTATTTCCAGGGCACCTGGCTGTATACAGTAAACCGACTATATTTAAAAAGACGATAAAAGAAAATTACTACTAATCTCCATTTATGACCTAAAATTAGACCAGAAATAACTGTAAATTTTGACTATACAAAACTAGATTTCTTATCTATATACAGTAAATTGACTTTTGTATACAGTAAATTAATTGTGTGTGAAAATTTAAATTTTTCTAATTATATCGTGAGAATAGGTTTTGAACTACATAAAGCTGTTTTTTCCTTGATTTTTTTACAGTAATCTTTAATCTTTGCAATTTTTCTTTCCTTACTGAAAAAAGTTATAGTAATTTTCATATTTTTTTAAATCATTTTGTGGTACAGATTACTGTAACTAATCAGAATGTTCGGTCAGCTACAATTTAAATGTAAAACTTCTACAGTATCTTTTACAGAAAGTTACAAATCTTAAATTTGTAACTTGAGCAACAAATCTGCAGCTTTTCTACACTTGTGTTGGATATACAGTATTTGTACCGTTGTCTAGAGGTTTTGTACAATAATTCGGCTCAAATTTTTTACAGTTATATTCTTAAAATAGTACTCTGTACAGTGCTTAGGCTTAAGCTTAGGCTTAGGCTTAGGCTTAGGCTTAGGCTTAGGCTTAGGCTTAGGCTTAGGCTTAGGCTTAGGCTTAGGCTTAGGCTTAGGCTTAGGCTTAGGCTTAGGCTTAGGCTTAGGCTTAGGCTTAGGCTTAGGCTTAGGCTTAGGCTTAGGCTTAGGCTTAGGCTTAGGCTTAGGCTTAGGCTTAGGCTTAGGCTTAGGCTTAGGCTTAGGCTTAGGCTTAGGCTTAGGCTTAGGCTTAGGCTTAGGCTTAGGCTTAGGCTTAGGCTTAGGCTTAGGCTTAGGCTTAGGCTTAGGCTTAGGCTTAGGCTTAGGCTTAGGCTTAGGCTTAGGCTTAGGCTTAGGCTTAGGCTTAATCTTAGGCTTAGGCTTAGGCTTAGGCTTAGGCTGTTTGAGTTTTCCACGATAGTTTAAGCATTCAAAGCAGTGGTTACTGAAACTGCTCATGGACAGGTTACAGTTACTTTTTTACAGTAATCTAGTTGAAACAGTACAATTTTACATAACATTCTATAGTGATTATGTTCAAATCGTAAAATTCTACAGTTTTTTTTACAGTAATCTAGTTCAAACCGAGCAATTTTACTGTATCTTTTTACAGTATCGTTTTCGAGATTTTCCAGAGTATCATTTTACAGTATTTTAGAGTATCTTTAGGAATCTTTTTAAAGTATTTTACAGTATTTTTACCTAATCTTTTGCGGTATCTTTACTACAGTAATTTTTTACAGTATCTTTTTACGTCACTTTACTCTATTTGTACAAAACCTTTTTACAGTATCATTTCTACAGAATCTTTTCACAGTTTCTTTTCTAGGAGATCTTTTCACAGTATATTTTTACAGTATCTTTTACAGTAATTTATTTGAGTATTATGCAGTATTTTACAGTATATCTTTTGAGTAATTTTTAACAGTAATTTTTACAGTATATTTTCAAAGTATGTTTTCACAGTATCTTTTTACAGTAATTAACGCATTTTAAAGTATCACAAGAAACACAATCTTGTCCAACTTCGCTACAGTAATCTTCATTTCGGCTACAGTACACCTGAATCTTGATTTTTTGCATTTTTGACCTTCAGGTTTGGTTCCAAAATCGTCGAGCCAAGTGGCGCCGTCTAGAAAAATTGGAAGCCAACGCTTTGGCCGATTTGCCGCCCATCACGAAACCGCAATTCCAATTTTTCAATAACGGCAACGGAAACGATTCTTTCATGAACAACAACGGCTCCTTGGATCAATGGTCTACGTTTTACGCGGCCGCAGCGGCTGCCGCAGCGTCGTCGACCGACGTCGCAACAGCGCCGCAGGCGTCTTGGGCGTTTTTGAGTGCCGCTGCGGTCGGCGGTCAACCGCAGCCGCAACAAAATTATTTTTCGACGACGACGGGACACCCCGTCGTCGTGCAAAATTCAAATTTCGTCATGTGACCCATAAGCCATATAATTAATTATAATTAATTGTCGATTAATTTATTTTTGTAGTCGTATATTTTATATTTTTATAGTTTTTTTTTCAAACTTGCAATTTAGTGTTTTAAAATTTGTTTATAAAGCGAATTTCAGCTACAGTAAGAAAGTTGAGAAAATTTTTCTTGATACCTGTTTCAAGAAAACCTGTTTTTTCTTTTCTTTTCTTTTCTTTTCTTTTCTTTTCTTTTCTTTTCTTTTCTTTTCTTTTCTTTTCTTTTCTTTTCTTTTCATTTCTTTTCTTTTCTTTTCTTTTCTTTTCTTTTCTTTTCTTTTCTTTTCTTTTCTTTTCTTTTCTTTTCTTTTTCTTTTCTTTTCTTTTCTTTTCTTTTCTTTTCTTTTCTTTTCTTTTCTTTTCTTTTCTTTTCTTTTCTTTTCTTTTCTTTTCTTTTCTTTTCTTTTCTTTTCTTTTCTTTTCTTTTCTTTTCTTTTCTTTTCTTTTCTTTTCTTTTCTTTTCTTTTCTTTTCTTTTCTTTTCTTTTCTTTTCTTTTCTTTTCTTTTCTTTTCTTTTCTTTTCTTTTCTTTTCTTTTCTTTTCTTTTCTTTTCTTTTCTTTTCTTTTCTTTTCTTTTCTTTTCTTTTCTTTTCTTTTCTTTTCTTTTCTTTTCTTTTCTTTTCTTTTCTTTTCTTTTCTTTTCTTTTCTTTTCTTTTCTTTTCTTTTCTTTTCTTTTCTTTTCTTTTCTTTTCTTTTCTTTTCTTTTCTTTTCTTTTCTTTTCTTTTCTTTTCTTTTCTTTTCTTTTCTTTTCTTTTCTTTTCTTTTCTTTTCTTTTCTTTTCTTTTCTTTTCTTTTCTTTTCTTTTCTTTTCTTTTCTTTTCTTTTCTTTTCTTTTCTTTTCTTTTCTTTTCTTTTCTTTTCTTTTCTTTTCTTTTCTTTTCTTTTCTTTTCTTTTCTTTTCTTTTCTTTTTTTTCTTTTTATCTCAGTTTCTTTTTTATTTATTTTGGGTTTCCTTTTTTCTTAACTCCTTTTTCTTTTTCTTTTTTCCCCTCTCTTTTGCTCTTCTCAATTCTTCGTTTCTCCTCCCTTTTCGTCACTCTTTTTTTGTTGTATATTTCTTTTTTTGTTTTTTATTTTTTTATTTTTTTGCATTTTTGTTTTTTGTGTGTTCTCCGCTCGTCTTTTGTATTTGTTCTTTCGGTTTTTATTCTTCATATTGGTTTTGTTTTTTGTTTTTATTTTTTTATTTGTTTTTATTTTTTTATTTGTTTTTTATTTTTGTCTTTTTTTCCATTGTATTTCCATTGTATTTCTATTGTTTTCCTATTGTTTTTCTGTTGTTTTTCTATTTTTTTTGTCATTTGTTTTTTACATTTTTTGCAGTCTTGTTTTTTTGTGTTGTGTACCTGTTTTTTGCTTCTGTTTCTTCGCTTTTTGTTTTACTTTGCTTTTTATTCGTCTGCTTATTTTCGAAATTGTTTTTTTATTTTTCTATTTATTTTTGCTTTTGCTTTGGTTTTTGTTTTTATTTCTTGCTGTTCTATTTGTTTATTTCAATTTTGTTCTTTTTTCGTTTGTTTTGTTTGCTTCCGGGTGGCTTTACCCTATTGTTTGTTTTTTGTTTTTGCTTGGTTTTCTTTCATTCTTTTGGTTTCTTGTTTATGTTTTTTTCTGCGTTTTTGTTTCATTGTTGTTTTGTTCTTCTTTTTAGTCTATTTTTTATGTTTTTGTTTTTTGGTTCGTGTTTTTATTTTCGTTTTTATTTTTGTTTTTGTTATCATTTCTACTAATATTTTTGATTTTGATTTCAATTTTGTTATTTTTCTTTTCGTCCGTTTCTTTGTTTTCGCTTTGCATGCCTCATTGTTTTTGTTTGTTTTTTTCATTTTAATTTCCTGATATTTTATTTTTTTATTTTTACATCTTTTCGTGGGTCAATGGAATCTTAATAAATCAGAAATTTGTACAATTTTTAACGTAATGAATGCGAGGTCAATATTTACTTAATGAAAGCTAATTAGTCATCTTTTTTTCAATCATTTTTAATCCATGGTCGTTCGTGGGCGACACCAAAAACCGGATTTATTTCTGAAACTTCAACTTTTATGATTCAAAAGTTGTTCATTATCGTAAGATTTTTGTAAAATCATGAAACGGTTCTTTATCGTATTTTGCATTATTATTGTAGTTTCTATATATCGGACTACAGTATACGCTTGTAAGTGCGTCAATACTTCGGCAGCCGATGTCTATTGCTCATCAGATTTTGGTAATTTCTACAGTAAAAGTTAAGTTACAGTAAGAAAAATTTTTCCCTCCTCTACAGTAATCCACGCCCAGTTATTGGAAATTACTCACTTGAACGAAACTTTAAAAAAATTGACCATCCAATTAACAAAGTATAAAGTGAAAATTTCGAAAATTTTCAAGGTGAGTAATAATCAAGTACGAAAAATTTTGGATTACTGTATTTTTTTTGTATAGAAGAGCGCAAAGTTTGTTGATGATGGTTTTTTGTATTCGGCGCCTACGTCCTGCGGCGTGCAGTTGAATATATCAAAAAATGGCGCTAATGATTATTTGTTTGCAGGTACGTACGTTTAGCTAAAATGCGCAGTTATTCACGAGTTTACTGTAGCATGAATTTTCCTTCCAGGATACGTCGCCCAAAAAAGGTCATTTTTACACGGTTGTAGTTGGGCGAAAAATTGGGCTACGGAGGTCGACAATAGCTTAAAAGATAGCTTAGAAAAAGGCAAATTCGACGAACGTTGCCCCGATCGTCAAATTCAACGGGAAAATGAACACGTACGCAATTTACGGCGTCAAATTCGATTAAATCAAAGTTTAGCGGCGGCGAATTTTACCAGCGCGACGAAAAAATCGCCTAAATTTCTGTTATTCTGATATTAAAAACCGGTTTTACGCGGAAACTTTGCGGAAAATTTTCGTGTCCTATATTTTTACTATTATTATTCATCGCATCGCCGGGGATTTGTTTTTAGAAATTATGAAAAATAATAATCGATTTACGTACCAAACTTTCAAATTATTAGCCTTTTTCTACGGTTTATGGTTAATTTTTTGGTCGATAATACAAATTTTTATACATTTTTTCTTCGATTGGCGAACGGCCAATTCCTTTTTGGCCAATTGCCAACATATTTGCGCCTTTTTAGCCATTTTTTGCCTATCGGCTAATTGCCTATACAGTTATTTAACGTTCGGAGATAATCGCCGTGCCGGTCACCGTCTACGTTATATTTGGTATTTAGCCACGCCTATTTGCCTAACGGCTATTGGTTGTTTTTCCGTGTTAATTTTGACGTTAGATCATCGAGCGGTCGATTTGAGTCACAAAATTTTGGCCGCTTGCCAATTTTTGATCGTCGTTCTAAATTTCGCCGGTTTTCTATTCATTTTATTAGCGGAAAGGAAATTTATCAATGTGTAAAGTGAGGTGTAAAGTGTATCGATTTTTACAAAAGTGTAAAGTGGCGTACTGTATCCGATTTGGCCAAAGTGTAAAGTGATCAATCGGGCAAAATTTGGCGCCCCAAACCGTACGGTTGCATGCCCTTTTGCGAAGCGCATTTATTCGTACCGTTTTGCATCGGGATCAACGTTTCGGACAATTTGAGCGTCAAATTTTCAAATTTTCGAGGATTTTTGTCGTGAATTTTGATCATAAAATCGTTTGTACGGAATTTTAGCGCCATTTTTGTAGGCCTGTAAACGATTTTTCCCTACAGTAAACCGATGTTTTACAACAAAATTTTGATCCTGCGATTATTTACCCGGAAATTGACAAGTTTATAGTAAAATTTGTTGAATCTTGATTATCTTTTTTCTCCTAAAACTACAGTAAACTGGAAATTTACCAGAGCCCCTAAAGCCCGCAAACAATCGAAAACTTTGTATAATTGTTCATTTTCGTACAAGTCGACCGTTTGAAAAATGGACACCTCTTGAACGCCGTACAATTTTACGGCCGTCAAGAAAGTAGAAATATTTTCCATCTGTAAAAAAATAAAGCAATAAGTAAAGATGAAAAAGAAAAAAATGTGAAAAACAGAAAAAATTACAGAAAAGGCAAAAAAACTAAAAAAAAGAGATAGAAGAAAAAGAGCAGGAAAAAACATGCAAGGTCAAAGATGAAAATGAAAAGATGAAAGAAAAAATTCAAACACAAAAAAAGAAAAAAGCTAAACAGGAAAAAACAAAATTTGAACAATAAAAAGGAAAAAGAGGAAATAACAAAAAACAAACAAACATATAAGAAAATCGAAAATAATAGAAACTAGAGGACGGGGAAAAAAACGGAATTAGAAATCGAAAAAACTAGGAAATAGAAAAGAAAACCAAAAAAAAGGAAAGGGAAAAAGCAAAATAATAAATTAAAAGGAAGGAAAAATGAAGAGAATAAAAGAGAACGATTAACATGAAAGAAAAATAAATCAATAACAAAGAAACACAGAAGGATAAGAAAAAAATATAAAAATGGAATGAATAGAAAACCAGACGAAAACAAAAAACCAAATGAAATAAAGCAAAAAAACCGATGCTGATAGAAAAACGAAAAAGTGAAGAAAAACAAAAGAAAATGTACAAAAAAAAGAGAATGAAATAGGATAAGAAGAAAAAATGAGATAAAGAAAATAAGAGGAAAGATAAAAGAATCAAAAATAATAATGAAAAGCAAAAAATGTAAAAATTAAAGAAAAATAAAAAAATTGAAGAAATGCAAAAAATAAAAAAAGAAAAACGAAGAAAATAAACATAAAAAGAGAAAAAGAAAATTAAATAAATGCTGAAAAGACGACCAAAAATACAGACGAAAAAAAGAAAAATAATAGGAATGAAAAAGACAATGAAAAATAAGAGAATAAAGAGAGGAAAGACAGAACAAAAGGAAAAATAGAAAAAGAAGAAGTAAACAGGAAAAAGAAAAGAAACAAACAGTGAAAATAATAAGACAACAAAAAGAAACGTCGAGGATAAGTAAAAAAAGAAGAAAAGCAAAAATTGGAGGAAATAAAAAAAAGAATAAAATGAAGTAATAAAATCAGGAAAGAAGAAAGAAAAAAGAACAGGAAAAAAAGAAAAATGAAAGTAGAGAAAAAGAGCAAAGAAGAATAAGAAAAAATGGAGAAAGAGAAAAAATGAAAGAAAAGAAAAATGCGAGGTAAGGAAAAACGAGATAATGAAAAAATGAAAGAATGAAAAAAACAGAAAGAAGAGAATAGAATGTTGAAAAGGAAAAGAAGAGAGCAAAAATTAGAAAAAATTAAAAAAATAAATAATAAACAAAAAAGTAATAAAAAAGCGTGAAAAATAAAATGAAAAAAGAACGAAGAAAAAAAATTAAGAACAAATATGAGAAAAAATGGAGAAAAGAGAAAAAAATCAAAAGAAGAGAAAACAAAAAAGAATTGACGGAAATAAGGAGGAAAAAGTATAAAGAAGAATAAAAAATGAAGAGTAAAAAGAACAAAAATAAAAAGAGAGAAAGAGAATGCAGAACAAAGAGAAAAATATCTGGAAAGAAAACAGAAAAAAGTAGAGGGAAAAAAATATAAAAACAAAAATGACAATGGAGAAAAGGAGCAGAGAAAAACAAGACAGAAGTAGAAAAAAGAATGAAAATAGGAAAGAAATAACAAAAAAGCAGAAAAGAAGAGAAAACAGAAGAATAAAAAAGTCAATGAAATAAATAGAGAAAAGAGAAAAAAAGTATAAAAAGAACTAAATGAAGAACGAACTAAAAAAACTGGAAAAACAAAGAAAAAAGACAAAAATAGAAAAAAGAAAAATGGAGAACAAAAAAAAGGAAAAGGGAAAAAAGTAGCAAGGCTGGTGGAACTGAGCGTTTTTTGATGTTGTAACGTACCTGCTAAAGCAGTACTGTAAATATACATATTATACATATATGCATGCTGTATGTGATAGACATTTATTAGATATTATTTCATTTTCACATTTGATCGTCTCAAGGGTGTCTGGGATTCACACCCAAACATTCCTACAAAATTACATGAAGTACTTTATTTTGATCCGTTCACACCCCAGTAGCCCAATTAAGATGCCCGAATTAATTTGCACAAACAGCAGCTGTTCCCCTAGAACCTACACTAAACTACACATTCCACAGCTACCGTAATCCCCCGTAAAAATCGTAAACAACACCTGCACACAGTAAAATACGTAGAAGCACCGCCAGACAGTAGTCTCAAGTGTAACGGTAGCGGCGGCCCCACAAAACATGTGTATACAGAGAAACCGATACAGGAAGCATGCACAGAAGCACAAAGGTGTGGCCAAGCCCACTGTAGAAAGCAAGCAAAGCACAGAAAGCATACAGTACCAGGAAAGCATTAGAAAGGCGTAACTAAGAAAAGCATAAAAAGTGTAGCAGGAAGCGACGATTGGCGGAAGAAGATGGATAGAAGCTCGACCACCCTCGACGCCCAGGGAGTGGCCAAAAACGTCATATAAAAGAAGAAGCAAAGCATGATTTTTGTCATTATTGGTTAGAATTTTCGAATATCGAATTCGTCATTTTAAAACCACGCTCGCCCCCGTCCTTTTTATATTTGCAAGCGGCCAATTGTACGAAAGCAACTTAAACCGAGGCCCCCGTTCGTATTGTAAATCGAGATGCGTTTTGTATTGTCCACATTCAAGCAACCATCGATCATCCGTTGTATTAGAGTAACCGTACGCCCGCGCCCCTTTGTTTCCGCCGTAACCCCGTTGGTTGAAAGTAAAGTACCTCACACAAATCTGGTTGTTACAAGGTCATCCACTTTTTCGAGTCACGCACAGTCACGTGACTACACGTCGTCACGTGACTACGCGTGACTGTTGACGTCATGTCTTTCTAAAAATAAAGCTCCGAAGGGAGTCCTGTGGAATGTACACACCCATAAAATGGAATAATAAGTTGCCTATTGACAAGTATGTATTGGTAGAAGATGTGGGTGCCTGTGTGCATGCGAAAGAACATCGCAACACCTAATGAATGTTTTTCTCATCAGCTGGCCTCTGTGGATAGAAGACATGTTCATGAACAATGATTTATTGAAGAGAAAAGTAACAACACATAATGGCAAGCCTGTGCATGTAGAAAATGTGCGTGTGCGTGCAAAAGAATATTGCAACACCTAATGATGTGACATTATTTTCTTATCAGCGAGCCTCTATGGATAGACGACGTGCTCATTAACATTGATTAATTAAAAAGAAAAGTAACAACACATAATGGCAAGCCTGTGCATGTAGAAAATGTGCAGGATTTTTGGCCCTGTGAAATGTACCGACCTAAAAAATCGAATAAAAAGTTGCTTATTGACAAGTGTGAATTGGTAGAAGACGTGCATGCCTGTGTGCGTGCAAAAGAACATTGCAACACCTAATGATGTGACATTATTGGACCTTCATATGGACCTTCATTTGTGCATGGATTCTAAAAAAAATTAAACCCCTATATTATAGCTAAAAGGTAAGGATTCAATATAACTCACTTGCAATTGAACTTCACTCCAAAAGGATCGCCTTATTGCCACTTGAGTTGGAGGAACTGTAAACAGATCGAGTTCACTTTTTGTGCTAGGTAGTGAGTTTTCATCCAGTAATTTACTCATATTACTCAAGCACCAAATATGTCTGAAGGTATAACTACTCTCCATTGTTTCTTTTTGCAAAATGATGGTGGGGCAGACCGGCTTCTCTTTTTATACTGTTTCCTCTGACGTTTTCTACCTTTTCCAGTCTGTGATGCATTACGTCCTATATCATCAGCTACTTTATGTAATACATTACTGGCTGCTAGTTTTCCATGTTCTTTCGCACTGTCTGGAAGGGGGCGTCCTTGTGCTACGTCTAAGTAAGAAAGTTGTGAAAATTTTTCTTGATGCCTCCTGTTTCAAGAAAACCTGTCTTTTCTTTTTCTTTTTCTTTTTCTTTTTCTTTTTCTTTTTCTTTTTCTTTTTCTTTTTTTTCTTTTTCTTCTTTTTCTTTTTCTTTTTCTTTTTCTTTTTCTTTTTCTTTTTCTTTTTCTTTTTCTTTTTCTTTTTCTTTTTCTTTTTCTTTTTCTTTTTCTTTTTCTTTTTCTTTTTCTTTTTCTTTTTCTTTTTCTTTTTCTTTTTCTTTTTCTTTTTCCTTTTTCTTTTTCTTTTTCTTTTTCTTTTTCTTTTTCTTTTTCTTTTTCTTTTATTTCCATTTTTTTGTTTCTTTTTAATTTTTTTCAATTTCTGTTTTATTTTCTTTTTAATTTTTTAATTTTCTTTTTTTATTTTCTTTTTTATTTTCTTCTTTATTTTCATTTTTATTTTCTTTTTTATTTTCTTTTTCATTTTCTTTTTTATTTCTTCAATTTAATTTATTCTCTTTTTTATTTTTTTTATTTTTTTTCTCTTTTTTTCTCTTCTATCTTATTTTTTCTTTTTTACTTTTTTTTTGCTTTTTCTCTTTTCTTGATTTCTTTTTCTTTTTCTTTTTCCCCAGTCTTTTGCTTTTTTTCTATTTTTCGTTTCTTTTCCCTTTTCGTCAATCTTTTTTTGTTGTATATTCCTTTTTTTGTTTTTTATTTTTCCTAATTTTTTGCCTTTTTGTTCTTTTGTGTGTTTTCGGCTTGTCTTTTGCTTTTGTTCTCTCGTTTTTTATTCTTCTTTGCACTCTTTCTTTTTTGTTTTGTGTTGTTGTTTTTTGCTTCTCTGTCTTCGTTTTTTGCTTGTTTTTGTTTTTATTCGTCTGCTTATTTTTGCCATTTTTTTCCTATGTAACGACCAGATTTGTGTGAGGTACTTTATTTTCAACGACGGGAACAAGGGGCGCGGGCGGTACAATACGGGCGATAATACACGAATGATTGACAGTCGCTTGAACGTGGAACAACAAATAGGGGCGGCACTGTTGCTTGCAAATAAGATATACGACACGGTTTAATTGCTTTCGAAGACGGTTGCTTGCAAATGAAATATGAACGGCCGCGGATCAAAATTCACAAAATAATAACTACAATCTAACAACTAACTAAATCACGCTTTGCTTCTTCTTTTATAGGACGTTTTGGCCACTCCCTCGGCGTCGCGGGAGGTCGAGCTTCTGTCCATCTTCTTCCGCCAATCGTCGTTTCCTGCTATGCTTTTTATGCTTTCTTAGTTACGCCTTTCTGATGCTTTCCTGGTACTGTATGCTTTTCGTGCTTCGCTTGCTTTCTACGGTGGGCTTGGCCACACCTCTGTGCTTCTGTGCATGCTTCCTGTATCGGTTTCTCTGTATACACATGTTTTGTGGGGCAGTCGCTACCGTTACACTTGAGACTACTGTCTGGCGGGGCTTCTACGTATTTTACTGTGTGCAGGTGTTGTTTATGATTTTTACGGGGGATTACGGTAGCTGTGGAATGTGTAGTTTAGTGTAGGTTCTAACAGCAGCTGTTTGTGCAAATTAATTAGGGCATCTTAATTGGGCTACCGGGGTGTGAACGGATCAAAATAAAGTACTTCACGTAATTTTAGAGGAATGTTTGGGTGTGAATCCCAGAGACCCTTGAGACGATAAAATGTGAAAATACAATAATATCTAATAAATGTCTATCACATACAGTATGCTACATATTTACAGTACTGCATTAGCAGGTACGTTACACCTATTTTTATGTTTATTTTATCTTTTGTTTTTGTTCATTTCAATTTGATTCTTTCTTCATGTGTTTTGTTTGTTTTCGGGTTTCTTCACCTTATTTTTGGTTTTTTTTCCCATTCTTTTGGTTCCTTGTTTATGTTTTTATTTTCTGCTCTTGTTTTTTGTTTTTGTTCCCCCGTTTCTTGTTCTTTTTTTAGTTCATTTTTTCTTTTTCGTCTTTGTTTGTGTTTTAATTTTGGTTTTAATTTTGGTTTTTGACTTTGATTTCAATCCTGTTATTATTCTTTTCGTCCGTTTCTTTGTTTTCGCATGTCTTTCCTTTATTGCTTTTTTTGTTTTTTGTTCTTTTCCTTTTCTTTTTGTTTGTTTCTTTCATTTTAATTTTCTGATATTTCATTTTTTTTTTATTTCCAGATTTTTTCGTGGGTCAATGGAATCTTCAAAAAATCAGAAATTTGTACAATTTTATACGTAATGAATGCGAGGTCAATATTTACTTAATGAAAGCTATAGTCTGTTTTTTATAAAATGCTTTCAAATAGAAAAGTGACACAAATCAGTACTGTCGTCAAAATCGTTCACATAAAGTTCTTTTTGTAAAATTTTTCACTCGAAAAACTGCTAAAAATTAGGTCAGTATGCTAGCAAATCCTACATAATATTTCGTTTGTCAGAAAATCGTAAAAATCTGAAATACTACTTGCTTCCCACTTTCATTATTTAGGAGGTTTTTAAGAGAAACAGACTATATTTAGTCACCTTTTTTTCAATCATTTTTGATCAATGGTCGTTCGTGGGCGAGGCCAAAAACCGGATTTATTTCTGAAACTTCAACTTTTATGATTCAAAAGTTGTCTATTATCGTAAGATTTTTGCAAAATCATGAAACGGTTCTTTAGCGTATTTTGCATTATTATTGTAATTTCTATATTTCGGACTACGGTATACGCTTGTCAATGCGTCAATACTTCGGCAGCCGACGTCTATTGCTCATCAGATTTTGGTAATTTCTACAGTATAAGTTAAGTTACAGTAAGAAAATTTTTTTCCCCTTCTACAGTAATCCACGCCCAGTTATTGGAAATTACTCGCTCGAACGAAACTTTTAGAAAAGTGACCATGCAATTAACAAAGTATAAAGTGAAAATATCGGAAATTTTCAAGGTGAGTAATAATCAAGTTCGAAAAATTTTGGATTACTGTATTTTTTTGTATAGAAGAGCGCAAAGTTTGTTGATGATAGTTTTTTGTATTCGATGCCTATGTCCTGCGGCGTGCACTTGAATATATGGAAAAATGACGCTAATGATTACTTGTTCGCAGGTATGTACGTTTACCTAAAATGCGCAATAATTCACGAGTTTACTGTAGCGTGGATTTTTCTTTCAGGAAACGCCACCCAAAAAAGGTCATTTTTAGACAGTTGTGGTTGGGCGAAAAATTGGGCTACGGAGGTCGACAATAGCTTAAAAGATAGCTTAGAAAAAGGCAAACTCGACGAAAGTTGCCCCGATCGTCAAATTCAACGGGAAAATGAACACGTAAACAATTTACAGCGTCAAATTCGATTAAATCAAAGTTTAGCGGGGGCGAATTTTACCAGCGCGACGAAAAAATCGCCTAAATTTCTGTTATTCTGATATTAAAAACCGGTTTTACGCAGAAACTTTGCTGAAAATTTTTGTATCCTATATTTTTACTATTATTATTCATCGCATCACCGGGGATTTGTTTTTAGAAATTATGAAAAATAATAATCGATTTACGTACCAAACTTTCAAATTATTAGCCTTTTTCTACGGTTTATGGTTAACTTTTTTGTAGTAAGGTCGGACCGTATAGGTCGCACGGTTAAGGATACCCCTATCTTTTGTGTACGACCTATAATTTGTCATTTTTGGTCGATTTATAGGCCGTACAGTAAACATATAGGGTCGACTTTTGGCGGATTTATAGGTCGTACAGTAAACATATACAGTCGACTTTTGGTCGATTTATAGGTCCTACAGTAAAGGATACAGGTTCTAGAGTTACTGTAATAGTGGAATTACGGTAATTTTCGATTATGGTAATAGGTTACTGTAGGTGGAAAAGGAAAATCAATGATGAACGCAAAAAAAGGAAAGCTAAAATGAACAGAAAATGGAAAAGAAATAAAAAGAGATCATGTGTAAAAATGGCTTCCTCTCTGGGAAGAGGAAGCCTTTCGAAAATTTGCGCCCCGGACCCCCTTTGTCAAAAGGGCGCCACCTGCAGGCGTAAATATGTTCAGAGGTCCCATTTCTGAATGATCGTTCAAGTCAATAAATGTCAGAATGGTCAAATTGGTCAGTAATGGTCTGTTTAATGAGTAAAATCCCGAAAGAGTCAATACGCAATGAAACATTATCCTTACGGGTGCATGCGCATAAAGTTTGATGTTCTGCCAAAAATGACCAAGAAGGTCTTCCATAAAAAATGACCAGAGCGAGCTGCCCATAAAAAGCATGTAGACAAATAAGGTCTTTTATAGAAAATGACCAGAAAGAGCTGGTCGTAAAAAGCATGTAGAAAATTTGACGAGTTAAAAAATCTTTACATATCAAAAAATTTTTAATTCAATGCAACATTCTAGTGTCTCATTAAACAGAGGTGGAGCCATGTCACATTAACTGAAATTGGTGATCAGTCACATTGACGGGGAAAACCCGTACCACATCCCATAAGAAACATGGCCATGACATGGCAGGTGACATGCTGTGACCCGGTGGGGTGGCTCCAGTATATTTCTCTTTTTCGGGAACCCAACCCAGCTGGTACTACCACAGGTAAACCTATGGTGTACCTCAGCCTTATCCTAGGGTTAATGCTGTAGAATGATGGACAACGCGGCAGGGTCAGGGGTGCCAATCCCTAGTCCTCATTCACCAGAATGGGGGACGGTGCCATTCGAGGTATGGCGTACTGTAGGGGGACCGAAAGACGAAAAAGACGAAAACCAGTTAGGCCCAATAATGAGTAACAAAGAGACGAAACATGCCCTTTTAAAGGGCTCCATAAACTACAGTATGCCTTGGGTGGAGTTAACACTCCCCCAAGCTAACTTCTGCAGCAGAAATCATTGCAGAAGATGCCTATGATCACATAGACATTTTCCAGTTCACAATGTTAAGCATTGGGGCGAGTTTTCACTCTCCATGCTTAACATAGGAATGTCACTAGTGAGAATTTCCAACTAGTCGTTTCACGTTGCGAAATGTCACTAGTTTTTACTGATAAGAGGTGCACGTTGTGCCCCAATTACAGAGATGAGCTCGGAGAGCTTATCTCTAATAGAAATTCTTGACTAGCGGGCACATACCGTAGTCTACGTGTATGATTGAAAATAATAAATCGAAACGGAAATAAAAATACAGAAACAGAAACGAAACATAAAAAGTACACACATAAATTGCATGTAAAAAAAGTATAAAAACGAAACGCAAAATTGATGTAAATTACTGTAACACAAAATGTAATGAAAAACATAATGAAAAATTGTGATGTGAATCACGTGACGTTTGAAGAAATCTGTCGGCACGTGACACTAGCTCATTATTATAAAACTTTTGAAACACTATTTTATTTTTGTTTATCGCCAAAATACTGTAGTCTAAATACAAAAATAATGATAACATGAACAAAAAATGGAAAACAAAAAAGAAAAGAAAGCATTTATAAAATTGACTCCCTCCACCCATGGAGGAAGTCGTTCAAAAAAAGCACCCTCAGGCTCCAAAATAAGAGGTGCGCCGTCTGCAGGTTCACAGAATAGCTAATCCGAAGCCCTGCATACTGAATGATCATCCAAATTAGAATGGTATTTTAGATCAGAATGCTCAATTCCACATATAAAAACTCTAAGAGTCTATAAAACTTGAAACATTATTCCTATGCGTTTATACTTATAAGGTCGTAAATGACCAAATTCTTTTATAGAAAAATGACCCAAAAGTGTGGGGCATAAAGCGCATGTAGAAAAGTGAACACTTGAGATGAAAAATATTCTAGATGTAAAAAGTAATTGATACTACAAAAATATTTGAAGAAAAGAAAAGAAAAAGAAGAAAATAAAAGAAAAGAACTAAATCATCAAAGGTAGCCATACATGAACGTTACTCTGCATATAGAAAATTAATACATTATATTGCATGATTTATGCAGGTAGATACGATTTTGTATACAGAGTGTTTCCCAGAGCAAACATAGAAAGGTTAGACAGCTGAAGCCATTTAGATCATAAAACCAATTAGAAATGCTAGAAAAGGTCAAAGGTTCTATACGGTAGCAAGAGACGCTTTACCAAAATAATTAAGGTGGTGATTATTGTTATTTCGATAGTTTTCTAGAATAACCTAGAGCCTAAAGCCTTTAAAGAGACGCAATACCAAAACAATTAAGGTGGCGATTATTGTTATTTCGATAGTTTTCTAGAATAACCTAGAGCCTAAAGCCTTTAAAGAGACGCAATACCAAAACAATTAAGGTGGTGATTATTGTTATTTTGATAGTTTTCTAGAATAACCTAGAGTCGAGAACCTTCAAAGAAAAACCGAAAAGATTCAACCAAAAAGCAGAAAAAACTGGAAAAGGTTTAATGAGGGTAAAGGGGTATAAATAGAAAAAATAGAAGAAGAAGAACCATTCTTATTTTTGTTCTTGCACGTGACACCTGAGAGTACCAATGGAGGCCCTATTCGTTACGTTTATTTCGGCGTTAAGAGCCCCCTACGAGGCTAACAGTACGATGATTTTACAAATATTTTGATTTAAAAATTAATATGGATGCTATTTTATAATATTATTATTAATTTAGAGCCGTTTTTAACGACGGCCGACATTGACGCGTGGGCCTGCGTCTTTTGGGAGGAGGCGTCGGCGGACTTCAAGAGCTGGTGGAAAAGCCAGGGAGGGGTTGAATATCCAGCTAGACAGAAACCCTTTTGGGGTTTTATGAAACGTCTACGCCGGATGTTCGAAAACCCTTCGCTGGCCGACGGCCACCTAGCCTCGCACCTGTGGAATATCCTCCCCCCAGGTGCGAGGGCTGAATGGGGAAATGCTGACAAACGCTACGTCGAGGAGAGGATAGGACTGGCGCTACCCCATTTCTAGTAAGTTCTGATGTAAGAGTTAAAACAGGTCATAGATATATAAATTTTATATTTAATGAGAGTAAAATTATTATAAGCTTTTACTACAATATTTCAAGATAAATATGTGTAGATTAAATTGTGCTAGCCGCAGTATGTTACAGATTTTCAATTCATGTATATCAATGTATGGTATATAGCTGAGTTGTCTAAAACTTACCAAAGAACATTTCTAGAATATTCTAGAAGCTTTCAATTATTTACACAATTTTATAGGATAAAAATTTATGATAAAATAAAGACTATATACCTATTACTTAACAGTTAAAATGATATATTAAAGTAAAAAATTTTTGTTTAACTAAAATAGTTATTAAATTTTGTAAAAATTTTAGTGGATACGCCTGAAACCTTTAGCGAGGTCTGCGACGGCCGCCGTGGCGGCGGCGGTGGCTGCATATGTAAATAGTCTCTATGTAAGTAAAAATTTTTGCAAAATTTTTGAAACTTAATGTTTTTATTTTTAGGTAAAATTTGTATATATATGTATGTTTTATTTTGTTTTAAATTTTGTATATATGTATAATTTATTCTATTTTGTTTTAAATTTTGTATATATATATATTTTGTTTCAAATAAATTAAATTGAATTTAAATTAATAAAATTTTTTATTTATTGCATTTAATAGTAGAGGTAATTTCTTTAGAGTTCTACTATGGGTGTGTGTGTGTGTGTGTGTGTGCATCAGCTTTTGGAATATAAAAAGGGTTTACTGTAGTCAGATAGTCAGAGATGTACGAGTAAACAATATGTAGAGAATATGCACAAACAGGTTTTAGGGTAAAAAGAACATACAAGATAATTACATGGTACTGTAGAACTAAAGGAGAAAATAAAGGAAAGAAGGAGTAATAAAAGGAAGTTCATTTATAATTAGGAATAAATTAAAAGAATATTTTTAAACAATAGCTAAGGAGAAGGGTTGTATAAACAACAACAACTATAAGTGATTTTTATTATTATAAAAAATGAGATGAAATGTACGTATAAATATAACGTATTTAAATACTATAATTCATAAAGGTTTCACGATTGTTATCAATCATTATGACAGAGTCAAATTCTGCGTATATAAGTGCTTCAATACCGCCATCTGGTACATCCTCGCCAAAATTCATCTGTAAACTGGTGGTTCCTTCACGTACGAGTTCCCAAAAATTACCATCCATACCGCAAAGAGTCAAATCAAAAACAAAAACAGTGTTATGCGTTGTAAAAGAATTTCGAGTAATTTCATTTTCCTTGTTATCTTTACCAATTTCTACACCCTCAAATAATTGTATAAAAGTGCGCAAATATTTGTTTTCTTTAAAACTTAACATATACGGCATTGTAGGTAATGTTGTAGTACTGCTTGTTATTTTAATTTGGTTTAATCTGAAATGCTTAAAATTGAAGGGGCTTTGATAATAATCACCCCTAGCAGCCGAATCATCAACGAGCGCCACAACGAGATGACGAGGTAAAGGACTTGTGAACAATGAGTTCAGTGGAGCTGAGCGACGACTAGTCGTTATGTATAGACTTGTAACATGACATCGACGAATAGGGTATTTTGCAGCGGTATTTTGTAACATGGATTCAATAGCTAGATTGATATTATCCGCAACTTCAACTTTTTTAATAAATAAAGACATGCTTTTAACCTCGATTTTATAAGCTTCGTTGTCAGTAGATATAAATTTTTGCAAGCAAAAATCATCTCTATGTCTGTATAAATCAATTTTCACAGTACATTGATTCAATAGAAAACGTTCTTGCATAAATAGACCAGCATGTATAGGAGCCATTAATTCAACAACTGCACTGTTTTTGAACATCTGAACTCTTTCCAAAGCACCCTTGTTTTTCTTTATATCAAGAACATCGCCATTTTCAAAAGCATAACCAGCAGCTGCAACATGTGTCGACTTAGCATCACGACCATAGTTCAATTCCGTTTCCAAATAAGATCTGTAAGCGTATCTATCCCCCTAAGATGTTAAAATGTTAAAATTAAAAAACGTGAACAAACATTTAATTATAAAACTTACCTGTCAGATATAAATTTTCCATTTAAGTACATCTTGATCTGTTTAAAAAATGTTTTGCCGATCAAATTAATTGGCGCCACAAGGTTACCACTGATATTGTTGTTGGTATCTGCTGTTAAAGTGCAAGCACTGCCATTAGCTTTCGTAATTCCAATAGTAAAATATATAAAATTTTTTGATAAGTCCAAAATATATGAATCAGGTGAAATAACAAAAATTGATTTAAGGTCCTTCATTAGTACAAGGATTTTGTGACTGAATTTCAGACCAAAAACTTCTATGAATAGCAACTTGTGTTGGAGGTACAGTAAATAAATCTAACTCCGTTTTACTACTAGGAGACGACGCAGCATCAATAAATTTACTCATTTTGAATAGATATCCTTGAAACGGACTACTCTACATGGAGTCTTTTTTAAGAATGAGGAACGTCGTTTCAGGTGTTTACGTTTATGTTGTTTTTGATGTTGATGTTGTTGACGCTGACCATCATTTAACTTTTTATTGCTTTTTATATGTATCGTAGAATTTATATGTTTACACTTCCCTAAACCTTTTCCTTTATGAATGCGCTCGCCCGTTTCGTGTAATAAGCTACCAGCTGCGTTTCGTCCATGCTCAGCAACACTTTCTTTAAAAAAACGACCTTCTACAACATCGCCTGCAATTTTGGAACCTGCAGCAAGTGCATGCTTTCCTGCAGATTTTAACAAAGGCATAGCTAGACGCCACAAACTCTTAAAAAAATTACCAACTCCAGCTCCTTGATGTCTATAATAATACGGGTATGCTGCTCGAAAACCTTCTAAGGTACCACCTAATTGAAATTGATTATCTTGAATACTATGTTGATAAATTTTGATTCAGTAATCAACGGTTTCAGGGATAAATACTGTATGCATATTTTGCTTTGAAAATCAAAAGGAACAACTAAATGAATTAATTAATTAATTAAGAGCGTTTGTGAAAATTCAACCTGATGACAACGTGTCCAAATGCAAATGAATGAATGAGTAAATAAAAATTTGATACTATGATTATAGGAATAAAGGAGTACATTGCCGAAAATGTAATTTAACTATAACATTCCCAAACTGTAAGGGTATAAGCTCATTCATACTGTTTTTCATATTAATCTCGAGTACTGTAATTTCTTTCAATTGAATGGGTATATAGTGAGGTGTTTCATATAATCGACTCACATTATCTTTGTATTTTCCCTGAACCTTTACTATACGTAAAAGTGGTGCTAAAGTATTTCCAACAATCTGATTTTCAATAATATTACAGTAAACATAAAAATTCTGTAAATCATTCAAATTTGGTGGTTGAATGCCTAACATGTATAAATGATTAGTTCCAGGCTCGGCAAGAAAAACAGCTTTGGATGGCGGAATATGTGTGTTAGAATTTTTCGGGGGTTTCTCTCCAACAGTATATAAGTTAATATTCACAGCTCTATTTAAAAAATCATCAGCAGTTGCATAGGCCGCAGTATTGGTAGCGCTAAATCCGAGAAGCTCCATTAACCGTTTGCTTATATCGATTTTACGTAAGATTGTACCACTTTTTATTTTCAAATTAACTAATCCTCTACCATATTCATCGTATGAAAACATGATTTCCATGTTAGTTCCCCCAATAGCTGCTCCAATTTTTGCATTCAATTCTTCAATTAATTCAGATACAGTAAAGTAATAATTTTCAAAAACTATTACTTTAATTTTTTTGACCTTATTTCCAACACCATCTGTAATTAACGTTATTACATTATCTCCACCATGATTGGTAAATGTAGCCCAACTATAGGGGTATATTATTTCACTTAGCCCTACCTCCCAGCTTCCATCTAGTTTTAAACGGTAAGGTAGATGGGCTGAAAAATCTGAGTGCTTGTTTCCATTTTCGCTATTACTAGGTAATGTGATATAAAATTGATCTTCAAAGGTTGCCATTATTTATAATGTTGTTTGTTGTTGCTGTAGCTATGGTCTTCAATGAATTAGATGACTGTAATACTGTCGGTACAGGGCTAGGTAATAAATATCCTATACCGCACAAAAGACCAACCCACAATTGTGTATTATTATTGTAGAGAGATAAATTTATTATAGCTGTAATGACTACAATGTATATTAGTATGACCTGACTGAAGAAAACCACTTCGTTTCGAGGTAGACGTTTTCTAAAAAACTCCCAAGCGCTAATGCGAGACGTTTCTGAATGCGTACTATTACTACTATCCATTTCAAAGGAAAAAATTTTTTATTTAACAACTAAACACTCAGTTATAAATTTATAAGAAGGCGGAGCTACTAAAGTAACCAATAAAATTAAACAAAAATATAAAGGAGGCGGAGCTATCAAAGTGAAGTAAAATTATATATAAATACATAAAGGAGTTAACTTTTTACAAACGTGTACATAATTTATTTCGCAAGTGACCTTTTACAGAAAATTTACAATGAAAAAACTTACAAACCAATTTATCATTATAAACAAAATTTGTGTTACTGAAACTTTTAAACATTTTATACATAGGAACATATTGCACTTTATAATACAAAAAATATAAAGTATATATACCACAAACCCTACTATTAAAATTTTGTAAATGTTTCTTATTTGTATATCTTATTGAAGCATTTTTGTTAATATAGTTTATAAAAGCAGGAATAATTGGTGGTAAACCATAAGAATCAAAATAATATACAGAGTTAGCATTGTCAAAATACATAGCTATCCAATGACTTCCTTTTTGAAAAGATGTATCAGTGTTTGCAATTAAAGCCGCAGGTCTTTTAACTATCTTCGGTAGAGTATCGCAAGCAAAAACTCCTAACAAATTTTCTGATAATAGCGCATTTTGTTGAACATAATATGTCAATTCAAAGTTGTTCATCGTAATCGTCGTTGTCGTCGTCATTTTGTATATCCTTTTCTAAAATCCAGCTGTTGAATTTTTCTGGATAACCCCACCACTTCACAAGTACTCTATTATGACCATCTGGTAAAGATTTAGTTTTCAAAACCTTTTCAATTTTGTATTCTTTGATATTAGGATTAAAATAAGTTTCCTGTAGTTCTTTTTCATAAAAATGTCCTTCTATATCTTCGCCTTCCAAATCTTGAATTGTATAAAGTATATGATTTCTGGTCTTCACAATATGCTTTACTTTGAAAACTTCTTCACTCCATTGAGGTAAATAACCTTTGTCAAATACACCTCTATGTTTACTAATTCGCACGTAAGCTCCTATATCAATCTTAGACTTTCTAGTGTATAATCTGTCAGGGTAGAATCTTTGCCATATAATTTTTGGTTAGAATAATCTACGTTAATAGGTTTTTCCTTAATTGATCTATGAACAGAGTTATTGTAGTTGGAAACAACTGAGGGTAAAATATCAATCCATTTATAAGTAGTAAACTCTGTAAAATACTTAAATAATTTAGTTTTTAAAGTTCTATTAAACCGTTCCACTATTGAACATTTAATGTCTTCCTTTTGAGAAGTAAAAAAATGTATATCATTAGTTTTCAATAATTTTTGGAAATCTTTGTTGACAAACTCTTTTCCTTTATCGCTGCGCACTCTCCAAGGGATTCAACCTCTTTTTAAAATATTTTGGAAAGCATCACAAACATTCTTTGAATGTTTTGATTTTAATGGTTCAACCCATGCGTATTTACTTAATACATCTATACATGTAAGCATAAATTTGTATCCATCGTTAAAATCTGCTAAAGAAGACATATCTGCCAAATCAATTTCCCATTGCTGATCCATAGCTGTAACATAAATACAATTACGTGAAAATTTTTTGTTGACTTGTTTATGTAAAGTATAACTATCTTGTTTTGAAAGCCAATCTTTAACATTTTTACGTGTAATTGTTTTACGGTGTTTTCTAGCTTCAGGGTATAATTTTCCAATACTAGAAAAAGCTGTAGGATTTCGGTGTAAATTTTTGTATAATTTCGAAAGTAAGGTGTTCATCGCTCTAGTACAAAGGAGTATACCGTCTAAGTGCTCTAACTTTGCGTTGTATCTTCTTTTCTGTTGAGTTTCCTTTATTAAAAAATGAATCGTCTTTGATATCTTCCTCGGCACCACCTGAAAATAAATCAACACCTTTCACAAGTGGTTTATTCAACCGTTTGACACTACTAACTGTCTGATCATCTGATTCTTCCGGAGGTGTATGGTAGGAGAGTTTCCGAGGTAAAGTGAATAACATTTTACGTAATGGGTTTCCTATAGCCTCTAAAGGTACATTATATTTTTTCAAAGCATTAACAAACTCATCTACCCCAAGTGTTTGCGCAATTTTTGAACATTCACGAGACAAATCATGTAATAAATCAATAATATGTGATCCTTCAATTAATTTTCCATCAATTAATACTTCACCTTGCTTATTAATATTTATTCTAGGGTTACGTTGCACATGTTCCAATAATAAGGATGCTGAACGTTTAAACTGTTTAGGAATACCACTAAGTAACTTTTCAACATTCAGCCAATTTTTTTCTTTTTGTTTCAAATCATCACTATCATTCTCATCTTCTTTGTTATGAATAACTTTTTGTTTTAAAATCACTGTAGAAGGTTGAGCCTTTTGATGTTCAAAAGTTAAATATTGTGAAAATAGTTGCGAGTACATTTTGTATTGTTCTTCGGGTGTTAACGTATTATCTTTCAAAATGCACTCTAGCTCGTTACAATACATGTCAACTTGCTTAGCTATACCTGTCTTTTCATTTGAACTCGTCGTCGAAGAAGAAGCCTGAGAGTTATTCAACTTATTCAGAACCTCCTGTGGTATAAGAGCAAATTTACTAGCAAATTTCATTCTATAATAATTTCTCTGTAACAAAACTTGCTAATGTAGATAATAAAAATGGGTAGTACTAGAGGTAAAAATGCTCCACCACTTTGAACAATTCTTACACATTTATTATGTAAATCTTTTTTCTTGTTTTTTTCGTGTCTTGTAGCTAAACCTCTGAGCAATAATTTATGTTTCGCCAATTTCTTTTTTAAGTTTGAATTAATAGGAATATTACCGTTCAAATTGTTCAAACAAATTTCACATATTCAAGAGATTAAATCCGGGGAAGAATGTTGAAGAAAAGCACCTCTTTTGAACACGATTTGAATTTTTCAACACATTGAGCTCATGAATATATTTCTTTAATCTAGAAGCCATACAAAACAGACCGTACAGTACAGAAAAATTTTACAATAATGACCAAATGATGAGTATACATTGAAATATTTATTGTATTACATTAAGATAGTAATGAAGCTTCATTTTGTATGACGATATTCAACTCTTCACGTATAGAAAAAGCACACAAGTTATTCATATTCATAAAAAAATAATTTATGAGCTGTATCTAGTTTTAAAAAAAGATCTTCGACAAAAAAAGCACGAGTTTCGATCATATCCAATTCCCTCAGTAAATTGTGTAACTTTTTTACGTCCCATGGGTAAACCAACTTCATGACGTAAATGGTTGCACGCCTTAGCTATGTCTTTGTAAAAAATCTTGGCTTCGGGTGAGAAAGGAGTCCAAAACAAATCAGCTATTTCGCATTTCTGTTTGTTGTTTAGTATTTTACCTTAAATAAAAACACTATAGTTTAATAAATAGTTAAAGAAGAAGAGATATAAAATTTTTACCTTTTACTTTATTTCGCATCATCCTGACAAAAACTTCAAATGCAGCTGACATCGTAATTGTCACAAAACAAAACGAATTATAGAAAAACGACCAACCTCCTCAAAATTCTTGACTAGACTGATGAAGGGTATAATATTTTTCTCTGATTATGTAATAAAGCTATCGTATCAATATATTGTAATCTACTTCCATTGATGTACAAGTTTTGAAATTTACTGCTTCGACTACAACAAGAAAATACGACAGGATTGAAAATATATATTTTGAAACAGGCTCGTAATTGCATAAATTGTCCGTCATTCTGTGGACAATGTAAAATTTTTTCTACATAACGTAGTAAGGGTGTTATATGTAATTTATAATTTTCCCGTAATAATAATTTCCGATCTGTCACATTTTTTGTTTTTGGTATCGTAAAATCTGTAACATTTACAGGTTCTTCATTTTCATAAAATTGAAAAGGGTATTGTACCCATACAATGAAAACAGATATGGAAAGAATCACGGCGAGAGTATTAAAAAAAAATGTATTTACTGTATATCATATCGCTAAAATAATAGGATCCAACTAACTTGTATAAAGTTTTTTTTGTAAAAATGATGAATCATTCAGGTGTATACAAAATCATGTGATCATTGTCGGGAAGTATATTAGATCTAAGTCGATATTTTTCAGGACATGTCTGTGTAAGATCTATTAATAAATAACTGTATGGTTTACTAGTAGCATCCTCATATGCCTGTATGAAATAATTTGAAGTAGTTGGAAAAATCTGTCGAGCCAGTGTGCGGACTTGTAATCTATCGCTTGGGTTTTTTAAAAGAATTAAATATTGAGCATTTATCCTACTCGTACGCATTCCATCCAAAAAGGCATTCTGAACTATATGTATAATTGATATATTCCAATGATGCGATCCTTTAGTAAAAAATTGAGTTAAACTTTGATCATTCTTCATCTCTTGCATCATATCATCCATAATTAATAATTTAGGTGTATCTTTACTTTTCTGAAGTTCATTCAAATCAGGCGAACCTTGAATAAATTCTACATAAGAACATTTCTGAACTAATTCATCGTAAGCTTCTTGCCATTCCGAATAACACCAATAAATTTTCACAGAAGCAGAGTGAAGCATTTCTTTAGCAAAAATTACAAGTTTTTTAACAAATTGTGTTTTTCTGATTTTGTTGGAGCAGAAACTATACAGTTAAATGGATGTTTCCATATATAAAACTATTCATCATCATCATTTGACATCTCTTTTTGGCAACAACAAAAACCAACAACTTTTTACTTGAACAATTTTTAAAATGATTTTTATTATTTTAAAACAAGATGTTATATATAATTATCAAAATTACAATATAAAACAGTGTGCATGTAAAATATAAAGATAGATAGATGATTATATAAAATAGAAT
>CAWUHX010000096.1:215389-312885 GCA_963922205.1 Romanomermis culicivorax | reverse complement strand
ACACACTCTATCAGATTAAGCAGTGGTATCAACGCAGAGTACTTGCAACAGTCCTTAAGCAGAAATAAACACAACCTTCAGTCACTAATAAGTAACTGGAAACTCTAACTCTTGCAATCGAAGGGCACTCAGGGTCTCCCCAGATGCCTCCTAAAGGTTTACACAAGTACACAAAACTCACTATAATAATATCCAAAGGAGCTGGGGCTTTACCTTGTCTTGGCTCCCGTGTAATGCGACTCCCTCCTTCCGCTTAATGCGCAAGTAATAGTAATGTAAATAATAAATAATAATCATACTAATAATATGCAAATCTGGGTGTCGGGCTGTTGACGTTGCCTTTACTGGGCGAAACAGAACAATACAACTTTATGAGGGATGCGACTCGCCCATGACACACCAAAATTGCGGAAGTAATCACGGATGACTATTTTTCTCTTTTCTAGTGGAATCGTAACTTTGTCGACTCACCAATTTTGCATAGATGTGTGATTGCTACTGCCGTAAGCACATCCCCAACAGATTCCAAAGCTCCCATATTATGTTTACTTTACCTGCTTTCACAGAGTTTTACAAAAGTCTGAACATTTTTTAGCTAAACTTTTATTCAAATAGAAAATATATCAAAGTCGAATAATAATTGACTATCAATTGAGTATCAGTTTCCTGGAGGTTTACTGTACTGGCCCGCAAAAACAACTGATTCATAACGACCATGTTTCATAGTGATGAAGAAGACAAATTGATGATTGGCGTGGAAATATTCTTCAGGTTCATCTGTGAAAGCAAAACGATTAATCACTTGCAAACTTGAAGCGGCTGCTGCTTCAATGCCATTTTCACCAACCTGAAATTAGAATAAAATATAAACTTCCTTGCATTGCTATTGTGAAAAAAAATCTTTTTAGCTATACCACAGGGATAAATTCAGCATTCTTTTCCCTTCAGTATGAATGAACATAGACAAAAGTGTATAAAAGACTGGACTGTAGCTCACTTTGATGAAAGCTTTATGGCGCATATCCGAAACGGCAACCTTTTGTTCTGGATTGACCAACAAACCAGTGAAGTCGGCAACAGATGAATTGAAAATATCCCGGACGTTCAACATTTGCATATGATGCTTCATTTCTTTGGCAGTGTACTCCATCGTGAATTTTGGTATCTTGACCTGTAGAAGAAGCATGTGGCTGCACAAATGTGTGAAAAATGACATTTGATTAAAATTGAATACGATACTGTATTCTATTGTATCCTATTCAATTTATATCTAATCTATTGAAACTATTCTGGACATAACTCACATTAACGTGTTTAACTTTGAAAGCAATTTGTTTGGCCAATGTTCGATGCACAACATCACCGAGGTCAATACTGGCATCATATTCGTTTTGCATGGCCACGTACAAGCTGAAATTTTCTTCCTGGAATGGCAGCTTTATCATCGAAAGGTCCGCACTTTCGTGGTAGGATAGATTCTTGAACGAGCCGTCCAAAAATTCTATGTTGTATGCTTCATCATCAGAATCGTAGAACTGGCCATAATATGTTGATGTAAAACTTTCTTTGAAATTAGCCTTCAAGTAGAGGGCATTGACCAAAACCATGGCTGTTCCGTCATTCAAACTGTCATCTGATATCAAATTGGTGATTTTGTTTTCTGTAGTTTGGGCTACTATATCGTTGATTCTACGGGCAGTGCGGTATCCGTTTAGATCAAAGTTTTCCTGCATAAAAAAACAGCATGACAAGGAAGCCTGATCACAGATGGGATATCACAATGGTCGAAACTCAATTTAAGTCAATATACCATAGGGTCACTTACATATGAAATGCCACTTCAATGAGATCAACTTTATTTAGAACAATAGCATTAAACAAAGTATCGCTTCAATTTTAGTATTCAGAATCAGATGATGCGTCAGGTTTCCAAACCTGCATTTGCAGATCTTGCACAATCATCATCAACTTCAGTTGTTTCGACATAGAGTTTTTCCACATTACCAAAATGTTTGTTATAAGTGAATCCTACTTATTTCAGATGAAATTATACTCAAGGGTGACTTATAGTTGAGGATTAACAGTACATATACGCCATCTCATAATATTAATGAGGCAAAAGTGAGGAGAAAAAATGTGGATTCTGGTCAACCATACACATTTGCCTTTGAGGTACAGTTGCATGGGTGGATTCTGCTATTGAGTCCTACGTTTCCCCAAGTAAAGCTTTTTGTTAAACCACTTTTCATTTAAGAAATTGTCTTTACATTATGCGTGAAATCACTCAGGTCACATTCCAGTGAAAAGTGTGCTTTTCTTACTGTAATCTCCAACTTTGGTTTCACGTACCTGCAAAAATTCAGCATTCGGGAAGTGGCCAATTCGTTTCTTGAATATATCTTTTACAGCAAACTTTTCCTCTATGGCCAGGATAGTTGCATATTTCAAGGTGCTATTTTCAGTCGTGTAGTCTCTCGACGCCTTAATCAAACTTTCGACATAATAATAAACGTAAAAGCGATCGGAATCTTGGCCATTGAAAATGTGCTTCCAGATTTGTTGATTGGTATTTCCACCCGTGCCACTCATCACCATAGCAAACAGAATTTCGAGGGAGACAGGCGAAAACAAAAAATTTCCATCTGGATTTTGCTTGGTGAGGAGCTGCGACAAATCGGACGTAAATTTGGCGTTGTTACTTTCGATGGGAGTTTGCGTAGAAAAACCTGAAAGAAATTTATGATATTTTGAAAAAGTGGTTCAAAATTTAAAAAATTTAAATAAATTTGAAAAAAAATTAAAAAATGTGTAAAAAAATCCTGATTCAGATCCTACTGTATGCTTTAGTGCATGAGGATCATGTTTGAAATTAAAGTTTGACAGAGAATCCAGATTATTGATCATACCATTCACGCATCGACTCACCAGCGACAATTCCTGTGCAACACAGTACGAAAATTGAAAGTTTCAGCTCCATAGCTTATAATTATTCGATATCGAAAGAAAAAATAGTCGTATCGTATAATATAAAATCGTTGAAAATGAAAATGTTGCTCTTTCTCACTCTTCCAAAGCTTTTATATTGACATTAATCAAACATAATGTCAGGCGTCTAGGCGCTCATGAAAAGGTTCATGAATTTTCGCTGGGCACATGTGCTTTGTCTGGCAAGCCTAATGGAGCTCATGCAAGGGTTCGACAAACTTTTGCTAGCAATATGTGCTTTGTCCGCCATACCTAACCCCGGGTTCTCTATGCTGAATGATTTTGTTAGGTCCTGTCGACAAAGTTTCAACTATCTGTCGAAAAGATTTATTTTTCATTTATTCTAGAAACATTCATAATGCTGTTGGAAAAGTTAACTCCAAAGCATATCTATCATCAAAAAATTAAATTACACAATTTCATGTATATTCTTCACATTTTCCGGTTCTTGAACGTTTTTTACTTTTTTTCTGATTTTTATTTATTCATAAATATTTTGATAAAACCTTGGCGGGTATAGTGTTCTTTTACGTTTCATTTTAGCCGAAAAATTGGCTCCAGGACTTGAAATACGATAAAATACAATGATCATTTAGATGATCAGAATCTGATCAGAATCAGATCAGAATAGATCAGAATCAGATCAGAATCAGATCAGAATCAGATCAGAATCAGATCAGAATCAGACCAGAATCAGATCAGAATCAGATCAGAATCAGATCTCAATCAGATCAGAATCAGATCAGAATCAGATCAGAATCAGATCAGAATCAGATCTCAATCAGATCAGAATCAGATCTCAATCAGATCAGAATCAGATCAGAATCAGATCAGAATCAGATCATAATCAGATCAGAATCAGATCAGAATCAGACCAGAATCAGATCAGAATCAGATCAGAATCAGATCAGAATCAGATCAGAATCAGATCAGAATCAGATCAGAATCAGATCAGAATCAGATCAGAATCAGATCAGAATCAGATCAGAATCAGATCAGAATCAGATCAGAATCAGATCAGAATCAGATCAGAATCAGATCAGAATCAGATCAGAATCAGATCAGAATCAGATCAGAATCAGAGCAGAATCAGATCAGGATCAGATCAGAATTGGATTAGAATCAGATTAGAATTAGATCACGACGATCAAATTCGGGTCAGAATCTCATCCAGATAGATCAAAACATGATCAGCGTCAAAATCTGATCAGGGTCAGATTCGGTTAGAAACAGATGAGCATCAGAATTAGTTGAGGATCAGAATCAGATTAGCATCTAAATAGATCAAGATGAGGATCAAATCAGGACCAAAATCAGCATCAGATCAGGATAACACTCGGATCAGGATCAGAATTAGATGTGAATCGATATGAACCGGACCAGAATTAAAATCAGATCGGGATCAGAATCGTATTAGGAGCAGATGAGCCTCAGAATCAGACCGGGATAAAAATCAGAATCACATCAGGGTCAGGATCAGAATCCGAATCAGATAAGATCAGTATGGCATAAGAACAAGATCCAGATTAAAATCAGATCAGGATCAAAATTCGAATGAGATCAAGTCCAGAATAAGAATCAGATCAAGATCAGTCGGAAACAGGTCAGAATCAATTTATAACTAGACTAGGAATCAGAGTCAGCATCAGAACAAAATCAGAATCAAATCTCGATCATAATTAGATGAGCATCAGAATAGATCAAGACCAGAATTAGATCAGGATCACAATCAGACTCGGAAACAGATCAGGATCGAAATCACGATCAGATCAGGATTAGAATCAGAATTCGGATCCAGAACTCTGAATATCAAGCAAATTCAATATAAATTTATTGAATATGTTTAAATTCTGTGGAAGTAAAACTTTTAATTCTAGCACACCAACATTTAAATCTTGCAAAAATTCAATCAATATTTTCAATTTTACATTTTAACTTCTAAATTGTGACACTTATTTTCAATTTAAAATAAAATTTTTAGAATTTTTTGTCGAAAATTGAAAAAAAATTCAAATTTTTCTTTTTTGAATATGCATTTTTCCGTAAAAATTAGATATTTGGCAGCGAAAATGAAGGTTTTTCAGTCAAAATTTGATATTCTTTGAATTCTAAATTTCAAAAATCCAAAAGTTACCATTTGAAACATAAAGTGTTATATGGTCGAATTCACTTTCGGATTTTGTTGTAATTTGAATTTTTTGAATTTGAAATTGAAAAAATAACAAACAAATATCAAACAAAAAAGAAAAAAAAAATTAAACACTACTTTTTTAATTCTATATAAAAAAGCATAGTGTATTGTTGAGACGAACTGTTCCTGCTGATGGGACTTCAGTAAAAGTGAGGCGCGGTGCGGGACTTGAACCAGGGACTTTGGGCTACCATCCCCATGCTGTAAACAACTGAGCCAACCGAGCAACGGGAAACGTGCTCTCATTTTTGCAACAATTCGTAGTTGAGTTGGTTGCTGTGACCAATCTCAACACTATCTTCTTCCTGGTGCTGCATCCTAAGGTCAGTCGCTGGCACATTCAACTCCACATGGTTTGGTTGGTTAAATGCATTGTCTGGGGTGACGTTTGTTGAGAGTGGTCGCAGCAAGGAGATCAATTACGAACTGTTGTAATTTAAGCACGCCTATATCGTGGTGCAGTTGGTTAGAGCATGCGGATGGTAGCTGCTAGGTCCAGCGTTCAAGTCCCAGATTAAGCCTAACTTTTACTGAAGCCTCGAATGGTGGAAATCGCTCTGTAATGGTTCTCGCACACTGGGTGGTAGCTTCTCTACCACGGACCGCACAGCCCTGCATCGCCTGTTGGGACTGCAGCAGTGCTTCGTCACACAATCCAGGTCTGGGCCCGTGACTTGTATGAGCAACATCAAGTCTACGGGTTCAGAGGAAAATGCAGGATGGCATCTTTTGTGCATCATCACATTCTCCTCCTAGGGAAGTGTGGAAGTGTGTCGCCCTCATCACAACATCCCTCCTCCTGCTGAGGCAGGCAAGGGGCCCCCTGGTATGGTCACCATGTAACGGTTCTCGCACACTGGGTGGTAGCTTCTCTACCACCGACCGCACAGCCCTGCATCACCTGTTGCGACTGCAGCAGTGCCCGTCACACAAACCCAGGTCTGGGCCTGTGACTTGGATGAGCAACATCAAGTCTATAGGCTCAGAGGAAAATGCACGATGGCACCTTTTGCGCATTGTCACACCTCAACACTGGTAGTCCTTGATGGTCCATCAAACTCGGCAGTGCAGGGATGTGTAGAGTGGTCATAGACAGACTATTGAAATTTGAGCATGCCTTTCCTGTTGCTCAGTTGGCTCAATTGGTTAGAACATGCGGATGGTAGCGACTTGGTGCGGGGTTCAAAGACCAAGCCTAACTTTTACCGATGTCCCGAGTAGCGGAAACAAGTTGCCTCAACACTGGCGGTCCTTGACAGTCCGTCAAACTGGCTCGCAGAGGGATGTTGAGAGTAGTCACAGCATGGACCTCAATTACGAACTGTTGTAATTTAAGCACGCCTTTCCCGTGATGCAGTTGGTTAGAGCTTGTGGACAGTAGGTCCCGAGTTCAAGTCCCAGACCAAGCCTAACTTTCACTGATACCCCAAGTCGCTGAGACAGGTTGCCTCAACGATGGTAGTCCTTGACGGCCCGTCAAACTCGATGGTGGAGGATGTTGAGAGTGGTCCCAGCAACCAACTCAACTATGAACTGTTGCAATTTAAGCATGCCTTTCCTGATGCTCAGTTGGTTAGAGCATGCGGATGGTAGCCGCTGGGTGGGGTGTTCGAATCCTAGACCAAGCCTAACTTTTACTGAAGCCCCGAGTAGTGGGAACAGGTTGCCTCAAACTGTTGGCTATCTGCATGTCTTCTACGATTCTATTCATCCAACATTTCTTATGTTCTCCTCGACAAGTAACAATTTTTTGTATTAAATTATTTATCAAACAAAGTTCCGCGATGATTGCCGAGTCATTAAATCATCGTTGAAAATGTAAAAAAAACTTGTTTTCCGGACTTTAAGAAGTGGTTTTGGAACATTATAAAAATGTCGAGTGGCTCTCCACTCGATTGCGACACCTTTTTTTTATAATAATGGAAAATTACAAAACTTTCAACTTTTTATGGCAAATTATTGAAATTATGCAGCCTTATCCGAGTTTAGCGATATCTGATACTAATAGGTACATTACAGTATACCTTCTTACAGAATGTGATATATGAAAAACTTGATACTATAAGGCTTGAGATCTGAATCTCATAAGTTCAAATATTCAGTGATTAATAACTATGCTAGCATGAGCTCAAAAATTGTTCCTACTCATTGTATGAAACAAGGTCAAATCGAAGTACTTCAAGATCGAAAAAGTTTCAATTATCTGCCTCCAGTTCTGTATTGCGACGTCGTTTTAGTTAAAAACTACAATTATTAAAAAATGCTGAACGGAAAATAACTTCGACAAATAAGCAATTGTTTGCAATTATTTTCAACTTTGAATTATTCTTATTTTTATCTTATTCGTTATTTGTTAATTTTAGTTTATGTTAATTTGTTATTATTATTTATTTGTTATTATTATCATTTTTATTATATTAATTTTATTTATTTTTATATTGTAATTTTGTTTACTTTTATTCTTTAAATTTTGTTTATTTCCATTCTTTTAATTTTGTTTATTTTTATTATTTAAATTTTTTTAATTTTCTTTATTTTTATTCTTTAATTTTTATCAATTATATTATTTCAATTTCTTTTAATTTTGTTAACTTTTATTTTAATTGCTTTTAATTATATTAACTTTTATTATTTTAATTTTGTTTATTTTTACTAATTTTTTTTATTTTTGTTATTTTAATTTTGTTTATTTTCATAATTTTAATTTTTCCAGTTTTGTTTGTTTGTGTTATTTCTGTTTTGTGTATCTCTATGTTTTTAATTTGTTCATTTTTATTCTTTTTATTTTAATTTTTTTATCATTTAATTTTTTTCATTTCCATTCTTTTAGTTTTGTTTATATTTATTATTTTAACTTTGTTTTTTTATTTTGTTCATTTTTATCATTTTACTTTTATTTATTTTTATTATTTTGATTTTGTTTATTTTTATTACTTTAATTTTGTTTATTTTTTGTTTTATTTTTGTTTATTTTCACAATTTAAATTTAGTTTTTTTTATTTTAATTTTATTTATTTTTGTTATTTTGATCTTGTTTATTTTTGTTATTTTAATTTTTTTTATCTTTATAATTTTAATTTTTTTCAGCTGTTTGTTGGTGTTATTTCTGTTTTGTTTATTTTTATTATTTCAATTTGTTGAGTTTTATTCTCTTAATTTCGGTTTATTTTTATCATTTCAATTTTAATTTTATTTTTTCATTCCTACGTTTTTTATTTTTATTCTTCTAATTTTAAATTTTTTTAATTTTTAATTTTGTTCCTTTTAATGTTTTATGTTTTTTATTCTTATTATTATATTTTTTTTTGTTTTTATTCTTAAAATTCTGTTTGATTTTATTATTTTATTTTTATTATTTTATTTATTTTTATTATTTTAACTTGATTAGTTTTATTTTTTAATTTTGTTCATTTTAATTCTTTAATTTTGCTTCTTTCTGTAATTTTAGTTTTGTTCATTTTAATTTTGTTTATTTTAGTTTTGTTTATTTTTATTATTTTAATTTTATTCATTTTTATTTATGATTTTTGTTAACTTTTATTATTTTGATTGCATTGTACATGAGTCTGCATTTTTTTCCAATTTGAGACATGCAATATTTTCAAGCTAATTTTTTATTTCCAATAGAAAATATATCAAACTCGACTATTATCCATCTCATTATCATGAATTATCAATTGACTTTCATTTTTGCGGAGGTTTACTGTACTGGCCGGCGAAGACAACTGATTCAAAATTGTCGTGTTTCATAGTGATGAAGAAGACAAATTGATGAGTGGCGTGGAAATGTACATCAGCAAAGTCTTCATAAGCATTACGAAGACTAAATCTCAGACTTGAAGCAGCTGCTGCTTTGATACCACTTTTACTGACCTGCAATGAGACACAAGATTTTATTGATGTACAAGAAAGTAAAATTCAGCATTCCATTTTCTACAGTAGGAATGAACATTGACAAAAATGGAAAAAGAGTGGATTGCAGCTCACTTCGATGAAAGCTTTATGGTGCATGGCAGAAACGGCGACTTGTTGTTCAGGATGCTTCAATAAACGAGTAAAGTCAGCTTTGGACTCATCGAAAATATCGGTAACATTCAACAATTGCATATGATGCATCATTTCTTCGGCAGTGTACTCCATCCTGAATTTTGGTATCTTGACCTGTAGAAGAAACAAGCCAAGAATGTCTCAAAAATTACAATTGGTTAAACTTGAAAATTTAATATCTTGTTCATCTATAGAACTGATTGAGCACATAACTCACATAAACAATTTTAGCTTTAAAAGTGATTTGTTTGGCCAACGTTCGACTGACAATGTCACCGAGGTCAATGCTGGCACCATGTTCCTTTTGCATGGCCACGTACAAGCTGAAATTTTACTCCAGGAATGGCAGCTTTATCATCAAAAGCTCAACACTTTCATGGTAGGATAGAGTCTCAAACAAGCCATGCACAAATTCTATGTCCTTGTGAACATTGTTCTCCGAGTCATAGAAGTCAATATGATCAGTCGATGTAAAATTTTCTTTGAAATAGGCCTCCAAGTAGAGCGCATTGACCAAAACCATGACAGTTTGGGCGTTCAAACTGTCATCAGGTATCAAATCTTTGATTTTGTTTTCTGTTGTATTGGCTACAATATCGTTGATTTCATGGGCAGCTTGGTCTCCATTTGTAGCAAAGTTTTCCTGTGTGAAAAAATAACATGACAAAGAAAATTAGAAATCATCTGATAAGAAGCCGGATGTCTCAATGATGAAAACTGAATTGAAACTCATTTATCTGTTGATTGTTATATTTGGAAAATTAATCAGGGGTTAAAGATCCCTGGGGCCATTAACAGTCATAATCCATGAGTCGAAAGAGAATAGAGAATCGGCAGGAGAGGTAGCCAGGAATTGTCGTTAATGCATGTGTTTCCTACCCATGCTTACCGGAAATAACTATTACTTAAGTACTTAGAACCACAAATAACAATCCAAATTAGCAAACCTACAGTTTCCTAATGTGAATCTACACAAGCTTATTTGAAGGAGAGGAGAGCTTTCTCCTGTGCAAGCTTACATAATCAAAACACACTCACAAAAACTAAAAGGGAGATGATATTGCGAAATGGGGATTCGTAAACAACATGAAAAAGGGGCGTGGTTATACACAGTTTCACTGGTGCTGGGGAATGACGAAAAAGCCGCACTGGGAAACTAAAGACCAATAGAATAATAATAACAAAAACTTATGCACACACCCGCCAAATCCACTCCCTACAGTAAACAGCCTGTAATGGTCCACTACACTCTATCCAAATCGTGCCTGTGGGTGCTTCTTAGAAAAGGACAAACTATCACGAAATTGGCAGAAACACACTACAACATGGGTTGTCAATTTTGTCTTCACACCATTTCATATTATTATTAAAGCAAATTTTTGCACGTGCCTTACAAATACAGTTCACCATCAACATCTACAGGTGCATTGTGCTGTTGAGTCATGCCTTATCACTGTATGCATCTATTGCCAAAACTTTATGTTAGACCTTCTTTCATCAGTGAAATTATCCTCACTTCATCTTTTAAACCACCAAAGTCAGGTTCCAATGAAAAATACTCTTTTCTTACTATAGTCTTCCTTGCGTGCCTGCAAAAATTTAGCATCGGGGAACTTGCTTTCCAGGCGTTTCTTAAACGTTTTTCTAACTGCAAAATTTTCATCTATGGCCAGAACAGTAGCATATTTCAAGGTGGCCTTTTTGGTTGTGTAGTCTCTCGAGGCCTTGCGCAAACTTTCCACGTATGATTGGATGTAATGGTGATCCAAATGGAAAATGTATTTCCTGATTTGTCGATTAGTATTCTTGGCTGTGCCATTCAACACCATGGCGAACACCATTTCGAGGGAGACGGGCGAAAACAAAAAATTTCCATTTGGATTTTGCTTGGTGAGGAGGTGCGACAAACTGGACGTGAATTTAGCATTGTTGTTGTTGATGGAAGTTTGCGTGGTAGAAGAACCTGAAAGAAAATATTTTAAAATGTATCATTTGGCCACAGTAAAATGTAGCTGATGCTGAAGTGCATTATTAAATCTTGCTGCATAAATATCGTTTTGAAAAATAGGGTGTGGCTACGAGTTCAACCTAGGTTACCAGCATTCGGGCTGATGTCCTCACCACTGGACCAGCACACCACGAGGTGAACCCAGATTAAGGTACTCTCCTTGGCTTCCATTTTTAGCATACAACTCCAAAGGTTGGTGGTAGTCATCCTACGACCTTTGGCAAGTAGCAGTTTACCTGCTGCTTTGAACTGCCGACCAATGAAGTTTCTGACTTTTTAGAAATGAAAATTATATGGAATTTTTTGGAGTGAAAATAAATTTTGAAGAAATTTTATAGAAAAATTAAAGAAATTTTGGAAAGCATTATGCTAAAAATCATAGCCAAGGGCAGCACCTTAATCTGGCTTCTGTCAAGGATAAATAACAAAACTGCATTTTGTTACATTTTGTATTTGTTGTATTTTTACTGTACTCTTATTGTAGTTCTTTTATGTTTATTTTGTTGGGTTTGAGAAACCCTGTTTAAAATTTTATTCATGAGAAATGGATGATAAACAATTTGTGGGACTTGATAAGCAAGGTCCAGGATGATGACCTAGACTGTAAATAAAATGAACATATAGCAAACTTTCATGCTAGTTTCATACTAGCATAAATAAACAGACTGAAACTTTCGAGAGTGCATTAGCTAGCTTCATGCTTGGGACAAATACAGAAATACCAAGAGACCAACCCACTTGTGTAAACATATGACTCATGTCAGATGAGACAAGAAACTGCAAAGAGAAAAAGAAAACATTTTTTAGGGATTCTTCTTCAGTCTTAGCTCGGAATTAGTTTGTGGTCAAGTCTGTTTTTGTTTGCTCATTTATTCATATTTATAAATAAAGTGACAGTATATTTCATGCCTTATCGTATGCGAAAAATCAAGGGTAATGATAATTAAGTAACAAGAACGATTAAAACTTGACACTTCACCTCATGGTGTGGTGATCTAGTGTGTTGAGGATGCACTTATGGTAGCAGGCATCCCATCCATGCAAATTGTGAAAATGACAAGAAGGCGTCATTACGTGGGCATGACTGCCTTTATAAGGCAATATGTGATACATTATGATCATTCTCTCATAATTTTATGTTTATTTTATGCCAGCCGGCCGACCGCCATAATTTTTGTTATTGTCTCTTTACATCAACAAAAAGTGGGACGGCCGATCGTTGTTTATTTATCCATTGTGTAGTGCCAATCGAGATTTATATTGGGCCCCATATATTTTTCTGGAGCAGCGTCTCACATCCCCGACTTTTAGGAGAACCTTTGGGTAAGGTTCTCTAGAGTATTCTGGTAGTTTTCAGGTGCAAGGTGTTGGATTCCAGTTGCTGTATAGTAGCTGAAGGTTGTGTTAGATCTGCTAAAGAACTGTTGCACTGTATCAGCCTTTACCAATAGAAAGCTCATTTAAGTGACCTACAGTAGCTAGTTTGGTACAAGCCAATAGACTCTTTAGTCATATTGTTGACATCCTCAGACTTCGGCAGAGACTTCTAACATAACAAGTGGTGAGGACATCAGCCCGGAATGCTGGTAACCCAGGTTTGACTCCTGGCTACACCATATTTTGCAAATTTATTTTCACTATAAAAATTCCATATAAATTTCATGTATAAATATCGTGTATGAAATGAAAATTTTATTTAATTCACACATTGACTTACCAGTGAAAATTTCTGTGCAATACAGTACAAAAATCGACAATTTCAGCTCCATAGCTTATGGTAATTCAATTACGAGAGAGAAAATAATCGTATGCTATAAAATAAAATCGTACGGAATGAAAATATTGCTCTCACTGTTCGAAACCTTTTATGTTGACATTGATCAAACATAATGTCAAGCATTTAGGAGTAGATGAAGAGGTTCGCAAAATTTTCGCTTTGTATGCCACGCCTAACCCTGGTTTTCGATGCTAAATGATTTTATTAGGCTTTGTTGATAAAGGTTCAAGCTTCCATCAAAAAATTTTTCGTTTTCATTATTTAAGGAATATTTATGGAGTTGTCCAGAAAATGATTCCTGAAAAATTTGTAATGCCCAGAATGATCTATACTTTTACTTGATTCCAAAACGGTTACGCCTGCTTATGGTCCACGAGGACGCTATGACAATATGAACGACAATGGATGATAAACGAAATTAATAGAAAACGGAAAGCTCACTGACAGTTACTTTTCATCAACGCTCAATAATAACAAACACTTTCTGCTTCAAACATGAGTCTCCCATAAAACACAACACCAATTAAAAACTAACGATTTCACGCTTCTCTCTGCTTTATATACCGCTTCTGCCTTGGCCACTCCCTTGATATGTGGGGGGTCTGCTTCCGAATTCACTTTCCACCAATCATTGCTTCTTGCTTCTTCTGCTTTCGTATACTGTATGCTTACTTAACCACGCCTTCAATGCTTTGTATTTATCATATGCTTTCCACGCTTTTATATTACACTTGCTTCCTTTGCTTAGGATGGACTTAACCACGCCTATGTGCTTTCGTATTTATTACTCGTGTGTATATATGCTTCTGTATGAACCGCAGCTACTGTTCCACTTGAGACCAGTGTCTGGGTTGGGCTTCTACTTTCTCTTACAGGGCAGGTGTATTTACGGTTTTTGGGGAGAATTAATATAACTATGGAATGTGTATTTTCATGTGGATTCTAGGAGAGCAGCTGCCGATGTGGAAATTAATTAGAGCACCTTAATTGGGTCAATAACGGCTACTGGGGTGTGGGACGATCAAAACAGAACACTTCAAATAAATTCATAGGAATGTCAACATGTGAAATCCAGACATCCTTGAGATGATGAATTATAGAATAAATTTATATGTAATAATAAATAACACATAGTATACATTATGAATTTACAATGATGCGCTAGCATCTACATTACAAAGTGAAATCCAAAACGGGTCTATCATCAAAATATTAAATTCCACAATTTCATGTATATTAGTCACAATGCATAGAACGATTCCTAATTCTATGCAGAAACTTTAATTTTTGGGTTATTTTTCATAATTTTTTCTGACTTCCATTTATTTATTTCAATAAAACTTTGGCCAGTAAAGTGTCCTTTTATTCAAAATTTAATTCGTGGAGCTTTGGGTAAAACATGGATCTGGATGCAGTCGGAATCCAGAATCAAAAATTTCTCGGTAAAACTCAGCACTGGCCAAAACTTCTCTAGATCCAAGCTCTCATCCAGTGGCTAAAAGCCAGTGGTAGATCTTGGTGGCTGAGCCGGCATTTGTGGCTAAAAACCTGGAAGTTATTTTTTGAAACTCAGTTGGCTCAATGTTGGTATTAATTCTGTATTTTTTATGGATACAGTCCGATATTGGGCGAAAAATCGTCTGCATTGATAAATATGATAAAATACATATCATTGATAGAGTATAATGGTCATCAATGTTATATTATGAGGGGTTAGGAGATACCTCAGGCCGTTACTTGCCCTAGTCCGTGAGTCGGAAAAGAGCGAAAAATCGGCAGGAGAGATAGCCAGGGATCAGCCTTAATGCGTGGGGGGCTTTCAACCACCCAATGCTTACCTGGTTTTGGCGACATGGAAAACTAATAACCCGAGAGTAAAGATTCCAATTGAGAAAACTTTGGTGTCTCAATTTGAGCTACATGTAACTGCTAATTCAGAACAGGAGTAGGATTTGTAACGACCAGATTTTGTGTGAAGCACTTTACTTTAACCAATGGCGTTACAGGGGGAACAGCTATAACAGGACGGGGGCGCGGGCGCTATTACGGGGCGATACGGTTACAATGATTGACGGCTGCTTGCCACGTTGATACGACAATAAGAAAACGTGTCTCGATTTTCAATAACGAACGGGGGCCTTGGTTTAAGTTGCTTTCGTACAATTGGCCGCTTGCAAATATAAAAAGACAGGGGCGAGCGTGATTTAAAATGACGAAATCGAAAATCCAAAAACTCTAACCAATAATAACAAAAATAACGCTTTGCTTCTTTTTTTATACAACGTTTTTGGCCACTCCCTGGGCGTCGCAGGAGGTCGTGCTTCTGTCCATCTTCTTCCACCAATTGTAGCTTCCTGCTTCGCTTTTTATGCTTTCTTAGTTACGCCTTTCTAATGCTTTCCTGGTACTGTATGCTTTTCGTGCTTCGCTTTGCTTTCTACGGTGGGCTTGGCCACACCTCTGTGCTTCTGTGCATGCTTCCTGTATCCGTTTCTCTGTATACACATGTTTTGTGGGGCCGCCGCTACTGTTACACTTGAGACTACTGTCTGGCAGGGCTTTTACATATTTTACTGTGTGCAGGTGTTGTTTACGATTTTTATGGGGGATTACGGTAGCCGTGGAATGTGTAGTTTAGTGTAGGTTCTAGGGGACCAGCTGCTGTTTGTGCAAATTAATTGGGGCATCTTAATTGGGCTATCGGGGTGTGAACGGATCAAAATAAAGTACTTCACATAATTTTATATGAATGTTTGGGTGTGAATCCCAGACACCCTTGAGACGATAAAATATGAAAATGAATAATATTTAATAAATGTTTATCACATACAGTATGCTATACATATTTACAGTACTGCTTTAGCAGGTATGTTACATGTCCCTCCTTCTGGAGTTGAATGTCCTCGTTCAAGGCTTTCGAGGGTGATAAGGGGTGGTCTCGTTGACATGTACCGTAAATGTAATATTCTTATGGGGGTGTTTGAGTGTAACGTTGGGGTACATGAAATTTTTAACTGTATAGGGCCCGTTTTGGTGAGGGAGGAATTTGGGAGTCAGCCCTTGTTTACACGAATGATTCTTATAAAGAATAAGATCACCTGCCTTGTAATGTATGTTCTGAGCATGCTTGTTATACTGACGGGTATAGTGTTCTTGGGCTTTTTGTAAGCTTTTCTGAATGGTTGAGAGTGCCTCTGTAAAATGCGATTTTACACGAAGGGCATAATCATCTAAATCAACCATGTAGGACGTGGGGAAAAAATTTAAGGCTGCGTCTGATGGCAGATTAGCTTGCCTACCATGGAGTAATTCAAATGGGGGATAGGAGGTGCTATCATTTTTATGAATGTTGATCGAAAAAACGGCATAGGGTAGATAAGTATCCCAGTCAGTGTGATTTGAATTGATGTACATGCGAATACGAGTGGCTAGGGTCTGATTGCAACGCTCAACTTCCCCATTGGCAATGGGATGGTATGAGATGGTATGAATTTTCAGAGTGTTGCATAAGCTAGTGATCCCTGAAAAGAGATCAGATACAAAATCAGATCCACGATCGCAATGGATGATTTTTGGGGACCCATGACGGCAAACAATTTTGGTTACGAATAACTTGGCGATAGTGGCTGCAGTGATGTCAGGGGTCGGGAATGCCTCTACATACTTTGTGAAATAGTCGATGAAAACAACAATGAATCGGTTGCCGTCTTCAGTGAGGGGTAACGGCCCTATGCAATCAACACGGACTCTATCAAATGGGCCAGTCGGCTGAATTGGTACAAGATTTGCATGTATTTTGTGCGGGAGGGCTTTCTGTGTCTGGCATGGGTGGCAAGTTTTGCAGTAACGTTTGATATCATGGCTCATTTGGGGCCAAAAATATTTTTGTCTGAGCAAGTGTAAAGTTTTTGGGGCAGCAAAATGGCCTGTGAACTTGCTGTCATGATGTGAGGCGATGAGATGCTGGACTAGTGACTTGGGAATGTAGAGTTTTGCTTGTTTGTCGACTATTTGGAAGAGGATGTTTTGATGTACTGCAAATTTGATCAGAGTAACGGGGTGTTTTTGGGCGATTTTTGCTAAAATACTTCATAGAAGTTGAGTTTTCTTGGTTTCTGTGAGGTCACTGGAGGTTAAATTAACATTTTCTTTTAACCATGGGAATGTATCAAAATGGTTGGGCTGGTTTTTCGTCGAAGGGGTTACGTTAGCAGGAGCATTTTGTTTTGGGATGTAACAGGAGACTGTACCAATGCATGTTCGGGGGTAGAGAATTTGAGCTGTGTCTTGTGTGTTTAGGACGGATATGCGTATGCGACTGTTTTGGTTTTCAGAGACACAAGCTGTGAAATGAACTTTGGGATTCTGTTTGGGTTTCCGGGTAAATTCAAGCTGTTTAACTTGTAGGTACGATTTGGGCAAAGGGGCAGTGAATTCGGTGACTGTACAGGGTGGTAATTCTAATTTCTCGTCTAGATAGGTTCCACCACGGTTCGAAAGGGGGCTATATTCGAAGCCATCACAGGGTAGTATGACGTTGCCAAATTTGACCTGAGATTTCTGATTGTTGATAGTATATTCGGAAAATCGACTGAGAAAGTTTTTGCCTAAAAGGATGTCTGCTGTGCAATCTTTTTGGACATGAACCATTATTGTTTCCAGGATAGTTTGGGCTGTTACTGTGACAAAAGTTGTTCCTACAAAGTGAATCGGGAGATTATTTGCTGCTTTTGCTTGGACTAGCGGGGGTTTGATGTCTAACTGTAAAAGTTGAGCGATCCCTGAATCAATGAGTGAGTAGACTGCACCAGTGTCAATCATGCCTTTTGTGATTAATTTGCCGTTAAGTGTGATTGGAATATGAGGGGTATGCTTCTCAGGTACATTTTGGGGTGGCTTGTTTGATGCAGATTGATGAATTTAATTAATGAGTTCAATTGCAGGAGTTCAGGGGGTATCGATATCGACAAGGACATATTTCTACTGCATTTGTGCCCCACGATGATTAGCTAATTCTAAGAGAGCATGACCGAATGATGGGGGGATGGTCTCATGTAAACATCTGTTGTGTGATGGTATTTCATACGCATGTTCATTTGTGGCATGATGCTTTGGAGAAGGGAAATACTTTCGAAGAATGAGAAAAGAATAAAAGAAGCCTGCAATAACTACAGTAATAACGGCTAGATTAATAATGATTTGCAGGGGTCCTTTGAGTAAACTGTTTAATCCATCTGTGAGACTTTGGGTGGTCCCGGTTATTACATGTTCTATGCCTTGACCGGCGCCAGAGAGGGTATTTCCAATTGCTTGGCCAGTGCCTGAGATCATATTGTAAACTGTATCTGAGTTAAGGGACATTTGGGCGGTGTAATTGACAAGTTTTTTAACAACGTTTTCGAGTGTATGAGTTTTGTAAATGTATTGTTTCAAAAAGAGTAAGTTGGTTGAAATAGTTGCAAGTTGATCATGAAAAATGGTGGGTGTATTAAAATGGAAAAGGGAGAAATTTTGGTTCCAGACGATTTCTAAAGGTAAAGTTATGACATGCGGGGATCCTGTTTCACTGACCCATCTATTATTCTGTTTGTAGAGGGCTACATGCATGTGATGGCAGTCAACGGTTTGTGAAAAAGGGGTCAAATCGTTGCCTCCTGGATTTGAAAACATGAGTTCCGTTCCTACCAGAATGGGCAAAAGTTTGTAGCATGTTTGGTTGATTTCATGGTTGTAAAAGACTTTAGATGCATTTACCTGCCTGCAGGGCCAGACTGTGAGGGCTTCTCCTGTGAATTCTGCTATGATGTCAGTTCACTGTAGGAATGCACGCCCCCCAAGGGTTGCATCAAGGCGCAAAATTTGCCATACGAGATCAAGGTGACGCTGTGCCTGTCTGCATAAATCATTCCGTACGTTTTTGAAATTTTGAATTTCGAATTATTGGATTTTGTCTGCTAGATAATTTAGTTTCATGTTAATGGGTTCAAAATCATCAAAATCGTAGAGTGTGGTATGAGTTCCGTTGGTTTTTGGGGTTAAAAATGCGTTACGATGTGAAGTGCTTTTGTCTAATTGTACAATAATGCCTTGTTCGGTTAGAATGCTGTCTTGGATTTCTGGGCAATTGGGGTTCGAAAAGAGTGTGTTTTTAACTGAGAATGCACCTTGTAGCTCTTCTATTATCATGTGGGTTTGCGTGAGTTTGATGGGATGTGTATTTTTGTATCGAAAGGGCATAAGTTTTCAAATGCTGTTTCATTCCAGATAATGGATCCGTCGGCTGTGACACAATGACCTGATGTCAGTTTGCATGACCCCAGGTCACCTAATGTACCTGTCATAGATTTTTTATTCCTGGATGCTATTTGTCCTATTTCTATGATGATGTTAGTGACCGAGGTACAGTGGTCTGTACAACACCATGTGTATTCTACCCTTAGGGAGTTGTTTGTTGACCAAAATCCTGGTTGAGTTTGGTATAATTTTTGAGAGACCCGAATTCGAATCCCGGTCGAGCATTATTTTTCGAACAGTGTTTGGTGATGGTTACGATGGCAGCGCGTTTACCCATTACATGACATGGCGAGGCTTGGATGGCCCCACATTGGTGGGCCGCAGGAACCTGCATCTTCAACAGACGAGGTCGTCCTTCTTTCAAGGGGGGAATGTCATGTGTCGCACGACCATACATCACCCCTTCGTAACAATCCCAACACTGGCTCGGTAGTTCAATTGGAAGAAGGCTGCACTATAGTCACAGAGACCCGGGTTCGAATACCGGTCGAGCATTATTTTTTGAACAGTGTTTGGCGATGGTTACGATGGCAACGCGTTTACCCATTACGTGACAGATTAAATCAGCAGAAGCTGATTTTTGAGGATAAATTTGTTGAATTTGGAACATAGTTATCAAAGCTATCGCCAGTGACAGTCAGTGGTCATCGCCGATCATAGGATTTTGGCACTTTTTAATACAGTTCATCATTATAATCAATATCTAAAATTTGCCGCCATGATTTGCAAAAATTTAAGCAATGAAATACAAATTACTCAATTGCAAAATTTAGTTTTTACATTCGATAGAAGCATTCAAGTATGGCGTTGAAAAATATTCAAAGTTGGTTTCAGTATATTTTGAAATTCAGAATTTCGAAAACGTATTTGAAGAAAAATACAGTCAAAAATTGACTGATGGGGCACTATGTGCATATGGTAGTTGCCAGGAATGCCAAAAGCCTTTTGAAAATGCGGAAAAAATGTGCAGAAAAAAGTGCAAAAGCCATGAAAAAGCAAAATGCATACGACGAAACAGTAAAAAACTCTCTCCGTGAGCTTGAAACTGGTGAAAAAAATTCAAAATTATCTTCCACAGATTCCAAAGCTCCCGTATTATGTTCACTTTACCTGCTTTCACAGAGTTTTACATAAGTCTGAACATTTTTTTAGCTAAACTTTTATTCAAATAGAAAATATATCAAAATCGAATAATAATTGACTATCAATTGAGTATCAGTTTCCTGGAAGTTTACTGTACTGGCCCGCAAAAACAACTGATTCATAACGACCATGTTTCATAGTGATGAAGAAGACAAATTGATGATTGGCGTGGAAATATTCTTCAGGTTCATCTGTGAAACCAAAACGATTAACCAATTCCAAACTGGAAGCAGCTGCTGCTTCAATGCCACTTTCACCAACCTGAAATGAGAATAAAATATTAACTTCTTTGCATTGCTATTGTGAAAAAGAAATCTTTTTAGCTATACAATTCAGCACTCTTTTCCCTTCAGTATGAATGAACATTGACAAAAGTGTATAAAAGACTGGACTGTAGCTCACTTCGATGAAAGCTTTATGGCGCATATCCGAAACGGCAACCTTTTGTTCTGGATTGACCAACAAACCAGTGAAGTCGGCAACAGATGAATTGAAAATATCCCGGACGTTCAACATTTGCATATGATGCTTCATTTCTTTGGCAGTGTACTCCATCGTGAATTTTGGTATCTTGACCTGTAGAAGAAGCATGTGGCTGCACAAATGTGTGAAAAATGACATTTGATTAAAATTGAATACGATACTGTATTCTATTGTATCCTATTCAATTTATATCTAATCTATTGAAACTATTCTGGACATAACTCACATTAACGTGTTTAACTTTGAAAGCAATTTGTTTGGCCAATGTTCGATGCACAACATCACTGAGGTCAATACTGGCATCATATTCGTTTTGCATGGCCACGTACAAGCTGAAATTTTCTTCCTGGAATGGCAGCTTTATCATCGAAAGGTCCGCACTTTCGTGGTAGGATAGATTCTTGAACGAGCCGTCCAAAAATTCTATGTTGTATGCTTCATCATCAGAATCGTAGAACTGGCCATAATATGTTGATGTAAAACTTTCTTTGAAATTAGCCTTCAAGTAGAGGGCATTGACCAAAACCATGGCTGTTCCGTCATTCAAACTGTCATCTGATATCAAATTGGTGATTTTGTTTTCTGTAGTTTGGGCTACGATATCGTTGATTCTACGGGCAGTGCGGTATCCGTTTAGATCAAAGTTTTCCTGCATAAAAAAACAGCATGACAAGGAAGCCTGATCACAGATGGGATATCACAATGGTCGAAACTCAATTTAAGTCAATATACCATAGGGTCACTTACATATGAAATGCCACTTCAATGAGATCAACTTTATTTAGAACAATAGCATTAAACAAAGTATCGCTTCAATTTTAGTATTCAGAATCAGATGATGCGTCAGGTTTCCAAACCTGCATTTGCAGATCTTGCACAATCATCATCAACTTCAGTTGTTTCGACATAGAGTTTTTCCACATTACCAAAATGATTGTTATAAGTGAATCCTACTTATTTCAGATGAAATTATACTCAAGGGCGACTTATAGTTGAGGATTTACAGTATATAGACGCCATCTCATAATATTAATGAGGCAAAAGTGAGGAGAAAAAATGTGGATTCTGGTCAACCATACACATTTGCCTTTGAGGTACAGTTGCATGGGTGGATTCTGCTATTGAGTCCTACGTTTCCCCAAGTAAAGCTTTTTGTTAAACCACTTTTCATTTAAGAAATTGTCTTTACATTATGCGTGAAATCACTCAGGTCACATTCCAGTGAAAAGTGTGCTTTTCTTACTGTAATCTCCAACTTTGGTTTCACGTACCTGCAAAAATTCAGCATTCGGGAAGTGGCCAATTCGTTTCTTGAATATATCTTTTACAGCAAACTTTTCCTCTATGGCCAGGATAGTTGCATATTTCAAGGTGCTATTTTCAGTCGTGTAGTCTCTCGACGCCTTAATCAAACTTTCGACATAATAATAAACGTAAAAGCGATCGGAATCTTGGCCATTGAAAATGTGCTTCCAGATTTGTTGATTGGTATTTCCACCCGTGCCACTCATCACCATAGCAAACAGAATTTCGAGGGAGACAGGCGAAAACAAAAAATTTCCATCTGGATTTTGCTTGGTGAGGAGCTGCGACAAATCGGACGTAAATTTGGCGTTGTTACTTTCGATGGGAGTTTGCGTAGAAAAACCTGAAAGAAATTTATGATATTTTGAAAAAGTGGTTCAAAATTTAAAAAATTTAAATAAATTTGAAAAAAAAATTAAAAAATGTGTAAAAAAATCCTGATTCAGATCCTACTGTATGCTTTAGTGCATGAGGATCATGTTTGAAATTAAAGTTTGACAGAGAATCCAGATTATTGATCATACCATTCACGCATCAACTCACCAGCGACAATTCCTGTGCAACACAGTACGAAAATTGAAAGTTTCAGCTCCATAGCTTATAATTATTCGATATCGAAAGAAAAAATAGTCGTATCGTATAATATAAAATCGTTGAAAATGAAAATGTTGCTCTTTCTCACTCTTCCAAAGCTTTTATATTGACATTAATCAAACATAATGTCAGGCGTCTAGGCGCTCATGAAAAGGTTCATGAATTTTCGCTGGGCACATGTGCTTTGTCTGGCAAGCCTAATGGAGCTCATGCAAGGGTTCGACAAACTTTTGCTAGCAATATGTGCTTTGTCCGCCATACCTAACCCCGGGTTCTCTATGCTGAATGATTTTGTTAGGTCCTGTCGACAAAGTTTCAACTATCTGTCGAAAAGATTTATTTTTCATTTATTCTAGAAACATTCATAATGCTGTTGGAAAAGTTAACTCCAAAGCATATCTATCATCAAAAAATTAAATTACACAATTTCATGTATATTCTTCACATTTTCCGGTTCTTGAACGTTTTTTACTTTTTTTCTGATTTTTATTTATTCATAAATATTTTGATAAAACCTTGGCGGGTATAGTGTTCTTTTACGTTTCATTTTAGCCGAAAAATTGGCTCCAGGACTTGAAATACGATAAAATACAATGATCATTTAGATGATCAGAATCTGATCAGAATCAGATCAGAATAGATCAGAATCAGATCAGAATCAGATCAGAATCAGATCTCAATCAGATCAGAATCAGATCAGAATCAGATCAGAATCAGATCAGAATCAGATCAGAATCAGATCAGAATCAGATCAGAATCAGATCAGAATCAGACCAGAATCAGATCAGAATCAGATCAGAATCAGATCAGAAAAAGATCAGAATCAGATCAGAATCAGATCAGAATCAGATCAGAATCAGATCTCAATCAGATCAGAATCAGATCTCAATCAGATCAGAATCAGATCAGAATCAGATCAGAATCAGATCAGAATCAGATCAGAATCAGATCAGAATCAGATCAGAATCAGATCAGAATCAGATCAGAATCAGATCAGAATCAGATCAGAATCAGATCAGAATCAGATCAGAATCAGATCAGAATCAGATCAGAATCAGATCAGAATCAGATCAGAATCAGATCAGAATCAGAGCAGAATCAGATCAGGATCAGATCAGAATTGGATTAGAATCAGATTAGAATTAGATCACGACGATCAAATTCGGGTCAGAATCTCATCCAGATAGATCAAAACATGATCAGCGTCAAAATCTGATCAGGGTCGGATTCGGTTAGAAACAGATGAGCATCAGAATTAGTTGAGGATCAGAATCAGATTAGCATCTAAATAGATCAAGATGAGGATCAAATCAGGACCAAAATCAGCATCAGATCAGGATAACACTCGGATCAGGATCAGAATTAGATGTGAATCGATATGAACCGGACCAGAATTAAAATCAGATCGGGATCAGAATCGTATTAGGAGCAGATGAGCCTCAGAATCAGACCGGGATAAAAATCAGAATCACATCAGGGTCAGGATCAGAATCCGAATCAGATAAGATCAGTATGGCATAAGAACAAGATCCAGATTAAAATCAGATCAGGATCAAAATTCGAATGAGATCAAGTCCAGAATAAGAATCAGATCAAGATCAGTCGGAAACAGGTCAGAATCAATTTATAACTAGACTAGGAATCAGAGTCAGCATCAGAACAAAATCAGAATCAAATCTCGATCATAATTAGATGAGCATCAGAATAGATCAAGACCAGAATTAGATCAGGATCACAATCAGACTCGGAAACAGATCAGGATCGAAATCACGATCAGATCAGGATTAGAATCAGAATTCGGATCCAGAACTCTGAATATCAAGCAAATTCAATATAAATTTATTGAATATGTTTAAATTCTGTGGAAGTAAAACTTTTAATTCTAGCACACCAACATTTAAATCTTGCAAAACTTCGATCAATATTTTCAATTTTACATTTTAACTTCTAAATTGTGACACTTATTTTCAATTTAAAATAAAATTTTTAGAATTTTTTGTCGAAAATTGAAAAAAAATTCAAATTTTTCTTTTTTGAATATGCATTTTTCCGTAAAAATTAGATATTTGGCAGCGAAAATGAAGGTTTTTCAGTCAAAATTTGATATTCTTTGAATTCTAAATTTCAAAAATCCAAAAATTAGCATTTAAAACATAAAGTGTTAAACAGTCGGATTCACTTCCGGATTTTGTTGTAATTTGAATTTTTTTAATTTGAAATTGAAAAAATAACTTTTAAATTATAAAATCCCAATTCGAAAATCGTGAAAATTCGAATTTTTCTAATCCAAATTTGACCATTTCCTGAATTTTATCAGAAAATTAATTTCTTTTCGCCTTGAAAATAAGATTGTCGAGGGTGAAGTTGGTTAAAATTTAAATTTTGTAAGACGAGAATTTAAATTTTAGCCTGGAAAATTTGAATTTCTTGGGAAATTTAAATGGCAAGATCAAATTTTCGTGATCAAATTCCAATCTCTCACAAAACAAAGGTTAAAATTTTTGCAACAGAATTTGAATTTTGAACGATAAAACTTCGTTTTTATGATCAAATTTGAGTTAAAAATCAATAATTTTACAAAAATTCGAATTTCGCATGCAGCAAATATGATTTTTTTCCATTCTAAAAATTCTAAATTCAAAAGACACAAGAATACATTTTTTGATGTTGAAGTTCGCATCGGAAGGAAAAAAAATTTTCCTACACTAGATTCAATTTTTTATTTTCTTTTTCAGATGGCTGGGTAACCAATTTTTAGTGTGATTTTTGGCTTAAAAAACTCAAATTTTTAAAATTCTGCCTGTGATACATATCTTACAGTATGATCACATTGCATGATGTGCAAGTATGAGTGATGCATACCCTACAGTATGATCACATAACATGATGTGCAGGTACATTTCATATACTGCACTGTACCTTAAAGTTCTAGAACTTTCCACAATGTTCTATGGTATTTTTTTATATTCTACAAGGTTCTAGAACATTGCGTGATTTTCCATGATACTATATAAGCTGTGTTGTTTTATGCATTCATTCATTATATTTATTGTACTATTTAGTACTTTGATATTTTGTTTGTTAGCCTTATTAAACTTAGCTATTTACCAGCTATTATTCCAGTTGGATATTTAATAATTATCCTAAGGCTAATCTATTTTCGACTTAGTCCAGTCATTATTCAAGCTACAACAGCCTGGATCAGTGATCATATCGATCCCAAATCAAACATTTCTGTGTAAAACCCAGCACCGGTAAAATGTCTCCAGATCCAAGCCCCAATCTAGTGGGTAAAACCCAACGACTTACTCCCTCATCAGGCTTTAGCTCAAGAAATGATTTTAATTATCTGTGATTATCATATCATTCTAGCACAGTTCGGTTGCTGGATTCTTGGAATTGGCAAAATAAAATTCTTGCTTAAGATCAGTGGTCGTTTGTATCAACAACATGACTCTGGATGATGTCCAATTATCAATAAGACCTTCTATGAACTGTTTGGACTATTTTGGTTCAAATTATCACATGAATGACCAGTGGTCACTTAGTTGGCCACAGATGACATGTTACTGCAGGCTTTAGCTCTACAAATGACAGTGCTCATCTGCCACCATCACAATACCTTAACATGGTTTTCGTACTGGATCCAAGACTACATACATGTATGTGTTATGTGAATCAGTAGGTTTATCCTCTGCTGGCAGCCTGCCTATTCAAGGTAGATGAGGTATCCATTACACTGGCCAATTAAGATAATTTATTCTTGAATAAACACAGTAAATAAAGATAGGAAGAAGGCGAAATGCGACCAATTGGGACAAACGAATTCTTGGCCAAAGGTTCAACTATTTACACACTGTAAAAGACACAAACATAAATTTACATAGTCCTGCAGTTAGTGAAAACTGACTCTACAAAAGAGTTCAAAATTTGCATGCCTAAAAACTAAATGCGCACGCACTAGCTTGATGAGCACGTACAAATACATCAGTATAGACATAGAAGTCATTTTAGAGCAATTCTGCTTAGGCTTGGAATTTAGGTTTATCCAGTATTTAGGCTTATCTGGCACTGGATTCTGCTCATCTTGAACTGATACTTGGTATCCAACAGGTTGTCTTGATCAGGTGGTTATCCCCTATGACTACTAGTCTCTAGAACCAGGTTCGACCTGAGCTATAACTCAGATTTTCGTGCTAGCTGGCCCTAGCATATGGAGCCTTTCATTCTTATTGGGTAGATTAATTGTTTGGACAAGCTTGGTTTGCTTCTTGTTAGTCTCCATTAAGCAGCCCAGTTATCATCTTGGCAAGAAAGTGTGGTGAATGAGGAGATGAGCCTATTCCATTTTGTGGGTACGTACCTGATGAAGTGCTGGGGCTAAGCTGCAGCTTAAGCTGTAGCTTAACTGTTTATATTATACCATTGCCGTTGAGCTGCGGCTCAGCTGTAGCTCAACTCATGCATGCGAAACATATCGAGAAAGTTAAGCTGCAGCTGACCTGTATCTTATGTCTGTATATTATTTTATTGTCGTTAAGGTGCAACTCAGCTGCAGCTTAACTTTCCCCTGTGTGCATGAGTTAAGCTACAGTTGAGCTGCAGCTCAACAGCTATGGTATAACATATAATGTTAAGCTACAGCTTGCTGCTAGTCCCTGCTTTATCATACAAAGCTAGCCTGTGGAATGTAGCCTCCACTAGGCAGCAAATACGTGCAAAGAGTACATGTCATATTCTTTTGGAATCATCCCTGTGACTGTTAGTGGGGTTGGCAGCAGTTGAGGTTTCGAGCCCCCTACTGAACATTATTTTCCTGATGTGCCATCCAGGTTGACTTTGGCATAATACCACACTACAATAAGAGCATTTTATCTAAGTTTATCAAAAGTGTGGCAGATGCCTCATTTTATGTTTTGCATATATAATTGTCTACATAATGTGGTGCTTATAATTTTTTTCAGTATTCATATTTTTTTATTGGTATTATGCAGGATGTTATGTATTCCAGCACCTGGGCTCATTATTATTTGTTGTGGTTTGGTTCTAATAGCAGCTCGACATACCAACGTCACTGGAGAGAACAATTTGAGCTCAGGTCAGAAATTTTTCTTGAAGTCAAGCTGTTCTGTAGCCTCTTGCATGCTCTAAGAACTCTTCAATCTTTCTTTTGTATCAAGGCAAATATCAGGGAACTACCCCAGAAAAAGCTACTAATTGTAATTTCTGAAATATTTTCGGTCTTATTCAAGAGCCATACCACACAGAACCTTCTCATGACATGTGCAAAGCTGGAATATACTGTAGCAGCAAATGATGACTAATGATTTGAGGGCATTTTTCTCAAGCTTGTTTTTGACTGTGAACAGCGCCTTAATTTGAGTGTTTTTAAAATTTGATTCTTTGAATTTTTTAAATTGTAATTTTACTTTAAAATTTCTAAAATTTTTACAGCTTTGGACTTTTAAACATTTAAATCTGGAAAAATTAAAATTTTCAAGTTTTTAAATTTTAAATTTCCAGCAATCAAAAAAGCACACCATTGTACTTGATGTTGGATCCTTCCTCATATGGCCACGCTTTACAGCTAACTATTTCAAAGGCATATGGTGATGTGACCCCATTTGGGTGTCCAGCTGAAGTACATTTTGGCAGCCACATACCAGATGAACATTGGCAATTCTGAAAACTGCTGCACATTGGTAAGTATATTTTCGCCTCAACATCAACTATTTTAGAATTTCCATGTGAAAAAGTCCTACACTGCTAAAGCTTTTTAATTTTTGATGTAAATGATGAGATTTTTTTTATAGTTTAACAGGTGTGAGGATGGCGAACCTCCAAAGGGATCGAGCATAGGTAGAAATACTCTGTTCACCAGATGGTAAGTTAAAATTTGTGCCCTAGTATACGTATTTTTTAGTTTACACACTCATGTTTTACAACAAAATGTATGTTTTTGGGTTTTTATCTTTTCAAGGCAGTAACGCCAAGGTCAACAGTTTTCTAAATTTTAGGGTTTCTGCTTCATTCATTTTTCTGGCAAATGTGCTCTAAACCTATCTTTTCTAGGTGATTATTACAGGAAACAGTGTTCAGATTGCTTTAGTCATAAAACTGCCCATTTCAAGCAATGCCTAATGGAATGGCCAAGCTTACACTGCCCTGGATTAAAAGATTTCGTCAAAAAATAAACGGATTTTACATGTTCCAAATTCCGGTTATGATGATCAATTTGCTTTTTCAATGTTTTATGCTGACAAAAGTTTTGATATTAGTCAGGTGAATGTTACAAAATTGATTGCTGCGTAGTATAGTTTTAATTTTTAAATAAACATTTGAGTGCAGGAGTTGTATGCTGAATAATGTGTGTGATAAGTCTGAATTTGAAAAGCACCTTGTTGCTCGAAGATTCTTGCGAAAATGAAATTGCTCCAAAATTATTACTGCAAAATGTGTACATGAGGGCAGTCTTAATTCATCATTATAGTCCATTTTTTCGAAATTAGCTTCAGAAACAAAAAAGACGGTCATGCCAGTAATAAACAACCTGCCTACGTCTTTTTTCTCAGATTGACTGTAACAGTCAGGATGAAAACTTGGAAAAAAGAAATGTTGGCATGGTCATCACCTGCCTAGGAATTTTTTCAGACATTTTTGTATTTTGAGATGTATGGTGGCGTTCTTACAATTCAGGTCTCATTCCTTCTATTTCTCATAATTCATAAATCATTATGGAATAAGCTAATAATTAGTGAATCTATTTAGATCACACGTGTCATATGGTCATTGTCATCTACTCATTATAAGGAGAAGCATCTAATTCTTATCCAGTCTGGATAGGAATGTCTTCGACTAATTTTACCCCAGCCTGGTGCACATGGTTAACTGTAGAAACTATCAATTTGGGATGCGGGATTTTATCGCTTATGGCCATTCGCAAAATGAAAAGTTTCGGTTTATCGACAAGTTTGTTGATGCGTGTATTGTTAATTACGGATATTCTAATGTCGACATTTTTCCTTTTTTACGACACTTATCAACTTGTACAGAGTACGTCAAATATACGCATTGCATTTAATACATTTACTTGTTATTGTTTCGCCAGTCTGCAATGGTTGCTCATTGGTTATTCCCAAATGATCACATTTATGATCAGTTTGGATCGCTTATTCGCCATCCTCCATCCAGACTTTTACAAAACTAGCTTTTCCGAGTATACAAAAAGTTTTATTATTGGACCATTGATTATTAGTATTATATCTTACGTTGCTAGTTTCTTTGACATTTTTGATACACGTTCCGTCGACGTTTGTACAGTTCGTCGATCAGCAGGCAAAATTTACAAATATTTTTTCGTCGGTTTCAGTTTATCGGTAAACTTGGCAACAAGTTTGTCCTATTTTATCATGATTTTTCACGTAAAGAAATTTGGAGCCGAAAGTCGATCGACGCAAATTCAGAAGATCAAATCGAAAAGAATGAAAAAGTTGGCCAAAGTTTTGGCATTCAGTTGTTTGTGTTATACGATGACCAATTTCGCTCAAACGGTGATCATGAGTGTCGCTGTCAAATTTTATCCCGACGAGTTGTCGCCTTACGGCATATATTGCGGATGGTTGTCTTCTATGGATAGCATTATAATTTTTGCCAGCTTCTACATTTTCATGCCCGAATTCAAAAACCGAGTCGATGCGATAATTATTAATAGGAATCGCATTCAACAAGTGACAACGTTAAACGTGGGAACTACATATTGAATTGGCAGTCCACATTTTATCTTATTAGAAGCTTTTTTTGTTCATCATGTACCTCGTATTCAAATATATCTTATCCCAGTCAGTCTGTCTATTTGTGGCATTGAAAACCCTTTTTATCCACCTTAGGTGACTGAAAAGAATGGAAAATAAAGCTGAAAATGCAGAGCCTAGATAAAAGCCTCAAGTCTAATTAGCGCATACTTTAAATAGAAGCTATTGGATTTTAGAATTTGTGCATGATGGCAGCTTAACTTTCTTCCAAAGCGTAGACTATTTTTCATACTGAAATGGCTGAAAATTGGAAAACAATTATTAATAACGTAAAACAGAAGCTTGTTTTCGAGTTAATTTTGCAGCAAGAATGCGATTGAATATTCATGATACTGTAAACATGATTAATATCAGTAATTTTCCCAACATCACCTGACATGGTTGGAGCTATAATCACACGTTGAATGCATATAATGGTGTCATCGCAGAACCCATTCTCGGATAAAAACATCATTATTCATTGCCACCTTTGTGTTATTGTCAGTTTGCGAGGAAGATAGAGTCTTTGTTTTCTGACTCAATGTCACAGTAAGACAAGCAAATATGTTCTAGTTGGCTGATGACGTTACCTGGCTTCAGAGCCTACTGACTATGAAAGCTCCTTGTTTTCTACAAAAAAAAATTTGTGAAGATTGTTACCTTTGCTGAACATGCACATTCAGTCTTTCAGACTACAGCTGGTTTTTTAGGATGTGTTAGTTAGATATGATGTTGCTGACCTTTAACTTTAGCCCAACAAAGATTGCAAGACCCTAAAAATGAATAGATATTTTTCCAACGGAGTCACAGAGATTAAAGCAAGTAACTCCGAACCCATAGTACACCTCCAAGTCAGCAAGGGAATTCCAACCCAATTCTCCAACATCCTGACCATAAAAATACCTACCGCTATACTCAAAAAAAGAGGATGTCGAGCATACATTTGGACATCCAATTATGTACACACTACCAAATAATAAACAAAAACAATAACAAAAATTAGTTACTGTTATATGTGAAAATCAATCTGGCCGACGTGTCAGAAAAATAATGCTCAGTGAGGGTGTTGAAAGACTTCCGAGGTGGTGGTGGAACTGTCCCGCCACTAGCCAATGTCGCCGTAGGTGTGACCATCCACATAAGGCTTCAATAAACATTGCTGGGTTCAGAACCCGTGGATTGGCCGAAACATCAATTCTATGGGTGTAATGTTATATGTCACCATACAACAAAGAGCTTGAATCCTTGACCTTCTGCATAAGGTAGGCAGGCTACCAACTGCCCTAACTGAGCCACGTAGATAGTTCGGAAATTGTGCTTGTGGTAGTTGATGAGTCTGAGGCATGTCGCGTAATGAATAGTCGGATGCATCATTAAAACATCCTTGGCCCCTCCAAGGAGGAAGGGCCCTGGATCGCCACACAGAATGTTATATGCCCAAACCCACATGGCCAGCAGGTCAGAAAAATGGGATATGGACAATTCGCTCCTGGTAATTGGCCCCCAGCAATTCGCCCCGAACACAATTTGCCCCTGAGCAATTCGCCAATTCTCCCCCAGTAATTGGCCCCAGATTCACTGTTTTTTAATTTAAAAAATTCAGATTTGAAAATAATTCCACCAAGTTGTTAGCAGTTATGGAATAGCATTTCTACACATGCATACACAATACCTAGAGATTTTTCCCAGCCGAAATAGCATGTTTATTTATGAATTATGCATGCTGAGTGCAAGTATTATGTACAAGAAGAAAAAGATCTACAGTAGAGGTGCCCAAGGTCAGATTTTTCAGGTAGGAGTAAAGTTGAAAATTTGCGAGGTAGTGTAGCTGAATGTCCACTAAATACGTCATTTTGTCTTAAAATTAGGCAACTAGTGATCAATTTTTAGGACTTTAGGCAGGGGCAATACCTCTCTCATACCCCTCCCTTTGGGGTAGTCTGATTTACAGCAATGTTCCAAATAAATTTCCAAACATAATTTTTTTAAATTTTCTTTGAATGTAAGATTTTTTTACTGATGCAGTTAGTAATAAGTCAGTATAAGCATTTTTTACTCGTTCAGTCAAAATGTGTGGCCGAGTTCAAAATGAAAGCTTGCAGCTGACGTTTATCGGACTGAAAATAATCAATTTCGACCAAAAATTTGTGAAAAATCTCAACACTGGCAATTTACAAATCCATATTTTTTCAAGTTTGTAATGATGGTATTCTAATCCCCAGAAACCATGCCAAATATTTATCTGATGGCGTGAATATCTGGGAGATAATGTGCAGCACGGATATCATAGGCAGGATTCCGAGTCATTCACGTTGTTCGATCTGCATTTGTTTTTTATGTTTTTTGTTCCTTTTTTTGTTTAATTTTTTTCTTGTATTCCTCTTTTTTGTCTTTCATCTTTCTTGTTTAGTTTCTTCTTCTATATTTTTTTGATTACATTTTACTCATTCTTCTTTTCTGATTTTTATCATTTATATTTTTCTTCTGTTTTTTCTATTTTTATTTTTTTTTTTGTTTTTGGTAAACCGAAAAGTTGTCGCGAAAAACAAATGAAGAACACGATAGAGTCACACGTAGAATAATTGCGATACTTTGTTATAATCTTCATTGTACTCCATAGATCTCGAAAAAAAGTTACAAGAAATGAAGCTGGAAAAAGAAAATCAAAAGAGATATATTACATAACATATCATGGAGTTGCTTTTAAATCTAAAACCAGGTAAGTATAGTAGCAGCGCCGAATTACTGAGGGCGAATTGCTCAGGGGCGAATTGTCCAGGGGCGAACTGCAGTGGGGGCGAATTATCAGGGGCGAATTGTGGGGGACGAATTGCTGGGGGTGAATTACTGGGGGCGAATTGTTCTGGAACCCAGAAAAATAATGCTCCATCGAGGAGCTGTAATCATCAACATTCTGCACTGCGCTAACCAACCCACGTGGGTGGTTCGGAAAATGTGATTGTTGTGGCGGTGGTTGACACGTATTGGCTAACGCGTTGCCATTGTAACCATTGCCTAACACTGTTCGAAAAATAATGCTCATCCGGAATTGGAACCCGGGGTCTCTGTGACTATAGTGCAGCATTCTTCCATTTGAAATACCGAGCCAGTGTTGCGATTGTTACGAAAGGGTGATGTACAGCCGTCAGACACGTGACATTCCCCCCCTTGAAAGAAGGACGACCTCGTCCGTTGAAGATGCAGGTTCCTACGGCCCACCAATGTGGGACCACCTAAACCTCCCCATGACACGTATTGGGTAACCCGTTGCCATTGTAACCATCGCCTAACACTGTTCGAAAAATAATGCTCATCGGGGATTTGAACCCCGGTCTCTGTGACTATAGTGCAGCGTTCTTCCATTTGAACTACCAAGCCAGTGTTGCCATTGTTACTAAGGGGTGATGTACAGCCGTGCGACATGTGACAGTGGTGGTGAATGCCGCGCATGCCCTGTAATGAACAGGTGGATGCACTACTACAAAATTGTGTCATCAAAATTGCTTCTTAACAAAAAGCTTGTCAGTTTTATAAACTGACTCACAAGACAGGATTGTTTGCAGTTCAAAGCTCTCAGAAGGTTAACAACATCGGAGATTACACTGACAGGAAAAGTTGTGATGAATTCATTCCTGTATTTTGTGGTGGTCCTGAGTGGTCTTATGTTTTGATGTGCTCTTGAGCATTCGTGCCTATTTTTGTCCTTTGCATCATCCTTATTGAACATTGTCAGACGGGGTGATTACGTGGTAGGTTTTTCAAAATAGTATATAAAACTCTTTTGCCTCTTTTGAGTTGAGTACGATCGATTAAGAACCGCTACGAGCAATCAGAACGGAGCGTTAACTTGTGCCACAGTCGACTATGGTTATAATCACAAATTTGAAGACAGGTTTAACTTTTTGAACAAGTTTTCACACTTCAGTATATATTTACTGTGTAAAACTTAGACTCGAATTTTAGGCACCGTTTTTTCTCCTCAAATGCACTGTTTTTTTTCCACGAACTTTTTTCCACAAATGTGGAAAGGGGTCAAATTTTTTTTCCACATGTGGAAAAAATTTTTTTTTCGTCTTAAAATCCGTTTTTTGGCTTGAAAATGCTCACAGACGCTTTATCGCACTGTTTTTGAGCTTTTTCAAGCCTTCCGGTGTTTTTAGAGAAGTTAATTCATTAAAATTGGAGAAAAATTGAAATGTTCGACTTAAAAGCCTAATCTACAAGCGTTGTTGAACAAGTTTTGTAGAAAACTATCCAAGAGCATAATTGACTTGAATTACACAAGAAATCAATGGTCAAGTCCTCTCTGATGACAAGTGAAAGCCCAAAAAAGATGGTACTTTCCGGCGCGTAGCGCCGGAAAATTTTTTGGGTATATTGACATTCTAGGATGCTGGAAAATCATTTTTCCGAACATTTATTTCAAGAATTAGATTCCAATTTAGTGTTCAAGAGTCGTAATTTCTAGAATTTTACTTGAAAAATTTTAAAATCTGTAATTTATTTGTAAACTCTCATGAACTTGGTCGAAAATATATGAGTAAGAAGAATATAAATTTCCGAAAGATTTTTCCAAGAAGCTTTTGAATTGATTTTACGTTAGCAAAGAAATAATCGCATCATAAATCATAGAGACTTGACGTGTATTCATCTTTCTCAAAAGGAAAAAATGCGAATCTTCATTAAATATTATGATAAAATGTTGAAGATAACCAATTAAAACATGAGATACTACGTTTAAGATGATGAAAACTATTATAGATTAAGTGATAAATGAAGGTAGACATGATAAAAGCCGCGCCTGTGAACTACTTAATGAATAATGATGATTATTAAAGTTATTACCGGCGCGAAGCGCCGGAAAATTTTGAGATTATGACCTTCTAAAATGCACCAAAATGCATCTTTTCAATATGAAAACCCCAAATTTTTCTTCCACATTTGTGGAAAGACCTCAAAAATTTTTTCCACATTCCAGATTTTTTTTCCACATTATAGTGCAAATGTGGGAAAAAAACAGTGCTCAAATGGCATCTTTTGAGCGAAAAAATTTCGAAATGAGGACAAAAATTTTGGGCATGGTTTTCATTGTGGAAAAAAATTTTTTGGGTATTCAAACCGAAAAGATTCGTTTTGGTTGACTTAAAAGGGTCAAAATCACCGTTTTTTTTCCTCGAATGCGGTCTTTTGAGGAAAAAAATTTCGAAATAGGAAAAAAAATTTTGGGTATGGTTCTCATTGTGGAAAAATTTTGGAGAATTCAAAACCGAAAAGATGCGTTTTAATGGACTTTAAAGGGTCAAAATCTCAAAATTTTCCGGCGCTTGGCGCCGGTCACGGCGGGTACAATCTTGACTATTTTCTATCAGGCGCGGCCATAGCATATCTACTTCGACGTATACTAATTAATGCTCAACAGTTTCTGTCAATCAAGTTAGCTCGTTTCATTTTCTAATCGTTAACAGCCAATTATGTCGCCCAAAATTGAGATTTTTCATCAATTCTCTTAATTGTTTCTCTCGATGCTTGGAATTTTTTAAACGTTTGCAACCTGAACTTTTGCGTTTATTGAAGATGGAAATTGAAGACGTCATTCTAGACTGTGATTTTAGACTTTCTGTTCATGAATATCTATTGTAGAGATTTATTTTCCAGCGTCTTAGAATATAAAAACTCGAAAATTTTCCGGAAATTGAAACAAATCACACTTCATTAGTTTGATTTTAATTTATTTCTCAACGTTGTGAAGGTTCATTTTCCAGCGTTTTAGAAAGTGAAAATTCAAAAATTTTTCCGGCGCTCCGCGCCCGGACAAGAATTAAATAAAATTGGATAATCCTAATTAGAACCACAGAAATATTAATAAAGGATAAAGTCATGACAACTCTGTCGTTAAAATGCTTTCTCTGCTCTTGTACAACACCAGTGTATTCTTCATCAGCTCATTTTGACTAACATAACCAGAACTTTCCCAATTTTTTCCTAATTTTTGCAGTTTTCTGAATCCAAAAGCATCAAAATGCTTGGGTATGCTCCTAAAATGCATAAAAAAAGCATCGGTAGGCACATTATAAACATTTTGAAAAATGTGGAAAATTTTTGGAAAATGAGGAAAAAAAATTTGGGTCCGGTTCTCATGTGGGAAAAATCTTCGAGGAAAAAAACGGTGATTTTAATTGGTCCGAATCTCAAAATTTTCCTGCGCTTCGCGCCGGTTATAACTTTAATAATAATTATTTATTACCATGCTCAGGTGCGGCTTTTAGCATGTCTACCTTCACTTACCATTTAATCTTTAACAGTTTTCATCGTCTTAAACGTATTACTTCATGTTTAGTTGGCGATCTTAAATATTTATATGATCTTTATATTTAATGAAGATAGGCATTTTTTCCTTCATAGTTTTTTTGAGAAAGATCAACACGTCAAATTTCTATGATTTTTGAAGCGTTTGTTCCTTTCTTAACGTAAATTCAGTTTAAAAGCTTCATGGAAGTATTGGAAAGTTTCTACGCTTCTGACTCATAACTTATCGGCCAAATTTATGAAAGCTAACGAACAAATTAATGGTTTTAAAATTTTTCGAATGATAAATTTGTAGAAATTACGATTTATGAACACAAAATTTAAATCTAATTTTTGAGATATATGATCAGAATGATTATCAGAATGCTTTTAAAAGCTCAAAAACACTTCAACAAAGTGTCTATGAGCATTTTTAAGCGAAAAAACGAGTTGTAGAAAATGTAGGAAAGTTTTTTTGACCGTAATTCCCTTTTTGAAGAGAAGGCCGGCCGGAAAAAAACAGTGGGATGAGCAGGGTTTTTTTTCCGCACGCCTTCATCCGCACCGTGCGGAAATAACCCAAAATTTTTTCCGCACACGAAAATTTCTTCCGTTCGAAGTTTAGATCATTTGAAAAATGTGTGAAATGAGCGAAAATTATAGATTGCTAAGAAAATAATGTAAAGTATCTGTTTTTCTAGCTCAAAAACATTATTTTAGCTTGATTAAACAAAATTAATAGTTGCTGCTGTCATTTCTGTGATTAGAGCCGATGATTTATAGATTTCAATCGATTTTCCAACAGGGAACATTTGAAATTTTTGAGCTTGATCGAAGTCTAATCTACAAGCATTGTGGAAAAAATTTTCCAGCAAACTATCCAAGAACGTAATGACTTTGAATTACATAAAGTCCTCAATGATGACAAGTGAGAGCCCAAAAAAAACTATTAATCTTTCCTGCCTGAAACGCCGGGAAAATTATTTAGGTATCGCTATTCTGCGATGCTGGAAAATCAATTTTCCAAACACTTATTTGAAGAATTAGATTCGAATTTTCTGTTCAAAAGTCGTAATTTCTAGAATTTTATGTTTGAAAAATTTTAAAACCATTATTTTATTCACACACTCTCATGAACTTGGCCGAAAAGATATGAGTTAGAAGTTCCGAAAACTACTTCCATGAAGCTTTTGGATTGATTTTACGTTAAGAAAGAAATAATCACTTCAAAATGTTTAGAGACTTGACGTATTGATCTTTCTCAAAAAATGTGTCAAGGGAAAAATGTGAATCTTCATTAAATATCAAGATGAAATATTGAAGATTACCAATTAAAACATGAGATAATACGTTTAAGATGATTAAAACTATTAAAGATTAAATGATAAATGAAGGTAGACATGTTAGAAGCAGCGCCTGAGCTAGGAAATAAATAATAATGCTTATTTAAGTTATAACCGGCGCGAAGCGCCGAAAAATGTTGAGATTATGACCTTCTAAAATGCACCAAAATGCATCTTTTCTGTATCCGATATGATCAAACACATGACTCAAAAAATTCTGACAAGCCATTTTGGCTTGTTGAACTAAAATTCTACAAGCCATTTTGTCAGTCCAACAAGCCATGGCTTGTAAAAGGCTAAAAAAACTATGCATACCTCTACTCTCAAGTCTACACATTATACGGGATACAAAACGGGTACCCGAATTACCCGGGTAGTGGTTTTAATTTTGTACCCGGGTAATTCGGGTACCCGGTGTGAATCTCTAATGAATATCAATATTAAATCTCAATTTTCAACAAAATCCGAACCTAATACTGAAGATTACTAATTGATGAATGGGATGAGGAACTTCAAATCATGAAAACCATGCACACTTAACTTCCAATGCGTCACACCAGAGAATTTTCGAACAAAGGAGCTACTGAAATGTTGGAAAATGTATTCTAGAGATAATTTGTAATACTTTCGGTTTAGATTTTTCCTAGAAATATGATGGTATTGAATAAATGTGTGGAGATTCGTATGAAAGCAAATTCGTATGAAAATTCGAATTCACACTACAAAGTGACGAGTTTTACTCACTCTAGCAGAGACATATAAGATCGATGGAAACAATCAGGGACAACCGAGAAATCAAAGTAAACTTTTTTTTGGCTGCGCTTCAGCTAAATTGTAGTTAATATTATAAATTATTTTCTTTGCCGGCGCGGAGCGCCGGAAAAATTTGAGATTTTGACCATCTAAATTGCACCAAAATGCACCTTTTCACCAATACCAGCAGTAGAAACGCCCAAAACAATTTCCGTTCTGTGCGGAAAATGCCCAAAAATTTTTCCGCACAGCCCAAAAAAAGTCCGCACTGTGCGGAAAAAAAACCCTGGGGATGAGGCGTTTCGTCGTTGTAATTTCTACTTCATTATAGGTGTTTCTTTAGTAGCTCGCAGGAAAATAAGACGAAAAATTGTCGTCGAGAAATTTTCCACGTGTGGAAGAGAAATTTGACCTCTTTCTCACATTAGTGGAAAAAAGCAGTGATTCGATTGGTCGCAAAAATTTCATCATTTGGTTGAAAAAATTCACTGCGTTAATTTAATTGGTTGGAAAAATGTACTTTACTGCATCTTAACCGCAAATCTAAGCCCACGCCTAAGTCTAACCCTAAGGCTTAACCTAAGCCTATGTAAATCTACGCCAAAACAAAAGCCTGAAATATACTCAGAACAAAACTCAAAAATTCGATGAATTTTTTCGACCAATCAGATCGATATGCTAGTGTTCTCTCCACAATGCTTAATATTTTCGTCGGCTCGTCTGTCAGGCTTTTGTGCATAGCACACGTTGCGATTTGCAACATAGGGAAAAATTTTGGATGCATAGATAAATTTATTGGGCTCACTTTAAAATCGTTAAATTTGCTTAAATTTATCGGAAAAACCATCAAAAGTTGGTTTTATCGTATATAATTCGATTGTCAGTTTTAGGTTTAGGAAACCCAATTGTCTGAATTTTGAAGGAAAATAAAAAAAAATTGGTATGACCAACTTGTTCAACGCCTAGCGGCGAAAAATTTGACTTTGGGGCTTCTAAAAACGTTGGAATATTCATTTTATCAGTTCATTCTTCTGAAACTATCGATGATCAATTGTGATCTTCTCGCCATTTGACGAAACACGTCAAATATAATTTCGAAATTTTCACCCTCACCAAGTCGTTCTTTGCTCAACACTGTTGACAGATGTAATTTATCAATCTTTTTTGAGCTTGTTCGAATATCTTATCTTATATATATCTGAAACCGATAATCACTGTTCTTTCCCCAAATCGTGCTTTTTCGCGAAAAAAAATTGCGGTAAAGCAAAAAAAATTTTTGGGCTCTAAGAAAATGTTGGGGATCTGATACAGGAAACATGCATTTTGGTGCATTTTGGAAGGTTATTATCTCAAAATTTTCCGGCGCTTCTTTCGCACTGGTAATGACTTTAATAATCATTATTATATTACTTAGATCCGGCTCGGCTTCTAGAATGTCTACTTTCACATATCATTTAATTTGTGATAGTTTTCATCATCTTAAACGTATTATCTCATGCAGGGCCGTGCACAAGGGGGGGGCGGGGGGGCGGCCGCCCCCCCCCCCCCCATTGAGGCAGTAACTCTAAACCGAAAAGATGCGTTTTGGTGGACTTTAAAGGGCCAAAATCTCAAAATTTTCCGGCGCTTCGCGCCGGTCATGGGTATAATTATAACTATATTCTATCAGGCGCGGCCATTAGCATATCTACTTCGACGTATACTAATTAATATGCTCAACAGTTTCTATCAATCAAGTTAGCTCGTTTCATTTTCTAATCGTTTACAGTCAATTATGTCGCCGAAAATAGAGATTTTTTTATCAAGTCTCTCAATTTTTTCCCTCGATGATTGGAATTTTTTAAACGTTTGCAATCTGAACTTTTGCGTTTATTGAAGGTGGAAATTGAAGACATTACTCTAGAACGCGATTTCAAAACATTTGTTCACGAATTATCTGTTGGAGAGATTTATTTATTTTAGAATACAAAAACCCGAAAATTTTTCCGGCGCTACGCGCCGGAATGGGAGGCAAATTACGCTTCATCAGTCTGATTTTAATTTCTTTCCCAACGTTATGAAGGTTCATTTTCCAGCGTTTTAGAAGGTGAAACTGAAAAAATTTTTCCGGCGCTCCGCGCCGGACCATTCTATAGAACACCAATATATTCTTCATGAGCTCATTTTGACTAACATAACCACAATTTTCTCAATTTTTTTCCTCATTTTTGCAGGTTTCTGACTACAAATACAACAAAATGCTTGGGTATGTTCCTAAAATGCATAAAAAATCATCCGTAGCCACATTATAAGCGTTTTTAAAAATGCGGAAAATTTTTGGAAAATCAGGAAAAAAAATTTGGGTCCGGCTCTCATGTGGAAAAAATCTTTGAGGAATAAAACGGTGATGCACACAGTATATCCGCGTAAGATTAAAATTTTGTGAGGCTATTCAGTGAAAGAATCTAGTCCGCCCCCCCCCCCCCGCCATGAAAAAATCCTGCGCACGGCCCTGATCTTATGTTTTAATTGCTAATCTCCAATATTTAATCTTGATTATTTAATGAACTTCTTCATTTTTTCCTTCACACATTTTTTGACAAAGATCAATACGCGAACTCTCTAAACTTTTTGAAAAAATTATTCCATTCTTAACGTAAAATCAATTCAAAAGCTTCATGGAAGTAGTTTTAGGAAATTTCTATTCTTCTGATGTGACTCACATCTTTTTCGCCAATATCATAAAAGTTTAAATTACTATACTGGTTTAAAACTTTTTCAAATAATAAAATTCTAGAAATTACGAATTTCGAACAAAATATTCGAATTCAATTCTTGGAATAAATGTTCGGAAAATTGATTTTCAGTGTCCTACAATGTCTGTACGTGAAATTTCCGGCAAAGGATTAACGTCTTTTGTGCGTTCTAACTTGTCGTCATAGAGGACTTGACTGTCGATTCATTATCTGATGCAAAGTCATTTTTCTCTTGGATATTTTGTGCGAAACATACATGTAACGGGGCCCCGAGGTCAGGGGGGGGGTCGGGCGACTTTTTTGGACCCAGGTCAGTAATTCCCAAAATTTTGGGGGAGGGGTGTCTCAAAGAAAAAAGTCGGTTTTTTTCACGAAAAAAGTTCGAAAAATAGTTTTAAAATAGAATTTTTTCTCTAGAAAGACCGAAAAAGTGTATTCATAGCGCGAAGCGCCCATAAAATTCACATTTTTGACCATTTTTTTCGTCGAAAATTGACATTTTTCAGTATTTTTCTGACCAAAAGTATGGGGGTTCCTACGGCTACCATATGGCTAGCCATAGGATTGGAAAATCCTGGAGGGGGGCTTTCGTCCATACATGTAATTGGGGGGGGGGGGGGGAAGTGCTATGGAAACCCTCCCCCAAAAATCGTCCACTAGCCATTGGGCGACCGCCCCCCCCCCAGGATTTTCCAATCCAATGGCTAGCCATATGGTAGCCCTAGGGACATACCTGTAAGACCTCCGACCAGTTGGGGGGGGGGGGGGGAGGGGGTAGGAAAAAGTCGAAATTTTTTCCAAAAAAAACCAAAAAACATACACTTTTTGGCAAATTTTTTTTAATTTTTTCCCAACTGGAGGGGGGTTGGGGGGGGGGTAAATGATTTTGGGTACTGGGTTGGCCAAGTTGGGGGGGGGGTCCCCCCCAACCCCCCCAAGTACAGGTATGCCTAGGGATCCCCATACTTTTGGTCGGAAAAAATGCTCAAGAATGTGAATTTCTTGATGAAAAATTTCATTTTTTGAACAAAAAATTGTGAGAATTGTGGATTTTCTTGGCGCTTCGCGCCATGAATACACTTTTCCGGTCTTTGTAGGAAAAATTACTATTTTTTGAACTATTTTTTTGGACTTTTTTCGTGGAAAAAATCGATTTTTTTTTTCCTTGAGAGACCCCTCCCTCCAAAAATTTTGGGAATTACTGACCCCCGGCCCCAAAAAAAGTCGCCCAACCCCCCCCCCCCCTCCCACAGACCTCGGGGCTCCGTTACATGTATGTTTTTTTCCAATGGCTAGCCATATGGTCGACTTTCTGGGTGGGCAGTTCCCATAGCACTTCCCCTCCAACTACATGTACACATACTGGTCGGGCGACTTTTTTGTGGCCGGAGGTCACTGATTCGCCAAAATTTTGGGTAAGTGGTCTTAAAGAAAAGAAAAATTCGAATTTTTCTGCAAAAAAAATCCGAAAACGGTTCGAAAAATAGTAATTATGTCTCAAAAAAAACGTAAGAAATCTATTCATGACTGGACGTGCCGAGAAATTGAATTGACATTTTTGACTATTTTTGTTCAAAAATTGATATTCTTCATCAAAAAATATACATTTTTCAGTATTTCTCCGCCCAAAAGTATGAGGGTGCCTATTACTACCACATGGTTAGCCATAGGATTGGAAAATCCTGGAGGTCCTACGACTAGCCCTATGGCCGACGATTTCTGGTGGGTGGGTACTATAGCACTCCCCTCAATTAGTACATGTATGCCTTGTGATTGATCTTACCAAAATTTCGCCCGATGTGGGAATCCAAAATATCGAAATCCTACGTGTTGGATGGGGAGTGGGGTAAACTCCAAATTCCTGGGATTAGGATTCCAAAATTCCTAAAATTTTAGGAGGGTGGATGCCGAAAAATCCCAAAAAAAAGCCGAAAATTTCGAAAAATTTACCAGGAAAGGCAAAAAAAAGCTAATCTTTTTCCAACATTTGTCCAAATCACCAAATAAACATGCATTTTTATGCTCCAGACGCCATTTTTCTCTTAAAAATATTCCGAAAATTTATCCTAAATTTAATTTTTTTCGAATTTATCATTCAAAAATTTGTGCTAGATTACAATTTTTTATCCAAAAATCATTGAAATTCCCATAATTTTTTAGGAATTAATGGATTTAAATACGTCGACAAATACAAGGGAAGATAACGAAACGCAAAAATGGCTAGCCGAAATCGAAAGTTTTCGTAGCCCGCCGCCGCCTAGAAAATTGTTGGGTTCGAATTTAGTCACCGTTTCTACTAGCCAAAAAACGCCGAAAATCAAATCGCCGGCGCCGGCTCGTTTAGAAAATTTGAACATTGATTTTAAAGATTTAAAAATATCGAAAAATAATAACGCTCAAAAAAATGGATCGTCTTCTTATGACGTCAAAAAATTGAACTTTACACCAGCTACTAATAATGGAATTTTATCGAAAATTTCGCCCGATTCCCCACAAAAAATGACGAAAAATCCAATTTTAGTCGGTCGAAAAGCTTTGGAAATGCAACAAGATAAATTCGAAAAATTTGAACAAGAAATTGAACGACAATTATCTAATAATAATAAAATAGTTTACGGTGAGAAAAAATGATTTTTTTTTTGATTTCGCAAACTTTTAGTGTAAATTTGTTCCAAAAAATATTGAATTTCGATGAAAAAAATCGAAATTTTTGTTCAAATTGAAAAGCAGGAGTGAAATTCCAATACTGCAAAGTGCAATTTTCACGTTAGATTTCAGTTTGAAATATTTCCTCTTCTTTCATCGATCCCGCTTTACACTGTTTCAAGTTTGTTGTATAGTGTAAGACGTGAACTTTTTGAAAATCGAAACCAAATTTTAAACAACCGTTCCATAATTTATCGTAAAGTGAGTTTTCTTGATCATTGCTTCAAGTGTAAACTGCCGATCGACAATCCCGAAGATTCTACTTCTGCCTTTAATGCTTTTGTTGAATTTTAGATTTTAATTATTATTTTTGTTAATTTTAATTTGTTGTTAATCTTAATTTTGATTAATATTAAATTTAGAATTTTGGAAAAAAAAGCTCAATTTTCGAAAATTTGCCGACAAAAGCGAAGATTTGAGGGTGAAAGGAACAAAATTTCAATAAAAATTTTAATTTTTATTTTCTTTTAGTGCAATTCTTTTTTAATTTGTCAACAAAATTCGAAAATTTGGCAGCAAAAAAACGCAAAATTTTGATGAAAAAACTCAATTTTACATGAAATTATTAAAAATTTGGCAAATCTTTAGAAATTTAGCAGAAAAAAAAAGAAATTTGACAGCCGAAAAATGCGAACTTTCAATAAAAAAGTTCAATTTTGATGCAAATTTTTTCATAAATTGTCAACAAAAACGAAAATTTAATGATAAAAAATGCAAAATTTCCATAAAACATCTCAATTTTGATATGCAATTTTTTTTAAATTCAGCAAATTTAATGGAAATTTGTCAACAAAATTCGAAAATTTAGGAGTGAAAAATGAGAAAGTTCCGTAAAGAAGCTCAATTTTTTATGCAAAAAAGATGCTATTCAGGCTTACATGTTTTTTTTTAACTTTAGAGGCTTTTAGTGTAAATTTCTTCCAAAACATTAAATTCGATTTAGAATTCGAAATTTTTTTCGCATTAGATTTTAATTCGGAGTATTTCCTTTCCTTTGGTTTAATTGACCCACTTTATACTGTTTCAAGTTTGTTGTGTAAAAAATCTAATTTTTAAACATTGAAACTGAATTTTACACCACAATTTCGAAATTATTGTAAAGTGAGTTTTCTGCATTGTCCCTAGTGTAAACTGCCGATCGACAATCCATAACATGCTACTCAAGCTAGTCTTTCGAAAACATTAAATTTCGATATAAAATTCGGCATTTTCGTATAAATTCACAAGTATGGGTGAAATCACAATACTGTAAAGTGGAATTTTCGCGCTAGATTTCAGTTTACACTGTTTTAAGTTTGTCGAGTGAAAAGTCAAATTTTGAAAAAATGAAATTGCACTTTACACCAACATTTCATAATTATTGTAAAGTGAATTTTCTAGATCATTTTTTCGAGTGTAAACTGCCGATCGATAATCCGGAAATTTTTATACTCAAGCTAAATTGTTTTTTTTATTTCAGTGTAGATTACTGTAAATTCCTTCAAAAACATTAAATTTCGTTTTAAAATTCAACATGTTGATTCTAATTAACGAGTATGACTTAAATTTAAATACTGTAAAGTGAAGTTATCGCCGATTGAATTCACTTTACACTGTTTCGAGTTTGTTGTGTAAAATTTTTGTAAATTTAAACCACACTTTACACCATCTTTCCATAATTGTTGTGAAGGTAATTTATTTTGTGTTTTAGGTGTCAACTTTGTCTACTTTAACCTAAAAAATTTGTTCTATACAGTGTTGTTTTCTAGCTCATTGTTCCGAGTGTAAACAGTCGATCGATAGTTGGAACTCCGTTCTCTATACCTCTGTGTAAATTCTTTCGAAAACATTGAATTTGAAATATTGGTCCAAATTCATGGGAATCTGCGAAATTTTCCTATTGTGTAAAGTAAAACTTTGGCACTAGATTTCAATTTAAAATATTGGTCTGTTTACAAAAAAATCGTCAAGAATTTTATCCAACCCACTTTACACTTTTGTTGCGAATAATTGATTGGATAAAATTTAAAACTCCAGGATGAAAAGCACACTTTACACCATTTCCATGATTATTGTAAATCTAATTTATCTAGTGTTGTATTCCACTTTACATCGAAACACTTATTGTAAAGTGACTTTTCTCTAGATCATTGCTTCGAGTGTAAACTGCCGATCGACAATCCAGACGACGCCACTCAGGCATTGAATCGATTATATCATTCCCAATGTTTCGTATGCTTTCAATGTGGTAAGTAATCACAAGCCTCGATAGCTCAGTTGGGAGAGCGTTAGACTGAAGATCTAAAGGTCGCTGGTTCAATCCCGGCTCGGGGCAATTTTTTTGTTATTCAAGTTTTCAATTCTTCAGGTCGTTCGTTAACCAACAAAAAATTTTACGAAGCCGGCGGTAAAATTTATTGCGAGGAAGATTATTTGGTGAGTGTAAAGCGAAAATTTTCGCTTGGTGTAAAGTGTTGCACTTTTTCCGCCAGTTTTCCGGCTACCAACAATCGACGGAACGTTGCGCCGCTTGCAATCATTTCATTATGGATATGGTAAGCATTGTAAACCGGTTGTAAAGTGGTATTTTTCTTGCTCCGCTTTACACAGATTTTACAAGCGGCCGAAAAATCCTACCACCCGTCGTGTTTCCGTTGCGAAAAGTGTCGTTGCAGTTTGGACGGCCGACCGTTCACGATGGACGGCGAGGAGAAAGTCTATTGCGTCGACGATTATCATAAATTGTTCGCGCCGCGGTGCGCCAAATGTTGTAAAGCGATTTTGCCGGTTTTGGTGAGTTTAAACTCGCGGAATTTTAGCTTGGTGTAAAGTGTAAATTTCTTATTTTTTCGTAGGGTCGCGACGAAACGGTGCGCGTTGTCGCTATGGAAAAAGATTACCACGTCGATTGTTACATTTGCGAGGTAAACTTTACCAGTGTAAAGTAAAAATTAAGCGTCGCATTTAGTGTAAAGTGATTATTTTCAGTTTTGCGGTTTACAATTGACCGACGAACCGGGCAAACGTTGTTTCCCGATGCAGGGACATTTGTTGTGCCAAAACTGTCACTTTAAATTTTCGAACAACAACGATGTACGTTTTACCCGCTCTCCAGTTACTGATGTGTAAAGCGTGAATTTTACGGTTAGTGTAAAGCTGCCTTTTTTATACCTTATTTTTGTTAATCTTGGTTTTTATGTGTGCCTTTCTGCAATGTTTGTTGTTGAAATATGCATTTTTATTTTTATATAAAGAGTTAACACTAAATGTAGTAGGTTCTTGTAAAATGTGGAGTGCAAGTACTATTTTGTAAAGGTCACTCATTTGAATTAATGATCAAGTAAGTTATTGTATCAATGTTCAAAATTTTCAATTTTGTTTTACTGTAGCAATATTAATCACAAGGAATTTTTAGCCAAAAATCTTTCGCAACGATTTTTCACGCTCAAAACTTGCGGCTGCAAAAGTTTAGCCACCAAACGTGGATTCTGCCTCATAATCAAACTTTGCCTGGCTATTTTGAATTCTTGATTGAAAATTCGGCACAATGTCGCGCGGCGTTGTTTCGTCATCGATGATGATGAACGATCGTCTTCAAATTTCGAATTCATTATAATTCTTCGACGTTCGACTTTCGGTGAAAATGACGATGAAAAAGGCACGTAAAAAAGTTCTCCATCCAATGCTTCTTCAGCGTGACCTGGGGCGAAGAAAAGCAAATTTCTGCATTCCAAAAATGTCTGATTGGCATTTCATCTAGAAGCATTGTTTATATTAAAGTTGACACTCTGAATTGGAGTCAAAGACCTATTGCTTCGTGAGCCAGAAGTTCAACGCAGGAACGTTTGCTAGCCGCTGGTATCATACCTGTAATTGGGGGGATCCCCCACCACCAACTTGGTCGAACCCTATACCCAAACGTTGGGAAACCCATCCTCAACTTAGTCAACCACATACCCACCCCCCCCCCCCCCCAAATAGGAAGAAATGGCTTTTTTGACCTTTTTTGGGAAAATTTTCGAAATTTTTTCGACTTTTTTGGGTCTTTTTGACCCCCTCCCTAAAATTTTGGAAATTTCGGATCCCCATCCCAAAATTTTCGGTTTACCCCCCCCCCCCCCCCTAACTGGCCGGACCTTTTACAGGTATGGCGTGTAACAACATCAGAATCAATAAACCAACTTAGTGCACAGCATACGTGCACGTAGGGGGTACCCCCATACTTGATAGCCTGGCCACCCTTCTGGCCCAAAAAAAAAATCGTCAAACACCCCCTGAACTTTTTTCAAGACAGCTTTTTTTCGATGATTTTTGAAATTTTTATGTGTGTATTTCGGCACTCATTATGCAGGAATTCGTAATGTTTTTATAATCGGATTGGGAAATTTGTTCTGAAAATTATTAATTTCTAAATTGTTCTGAAATTTCATCAAACCTTGAAGAAATTTTCTCAATTCTTGTCAAAATTTGTTAGATTTTGATGAAACGTATAAAAATTTCGAAAAATTTTTTAGTCTTTATGTAAAATCATTTTGCTCACATTTTTGAAAATTCGCCAATCTAACAGCAATTTTTTAAATTTATTGTAAAGATAAGTTAACTTTTACTAAAAACATGCAAAAAAATTGCAGAAATTTTTTTGATCTTTGCAGATTATTTAGTTTTGTTATTTATTCGTACAGAAAACACTTGATAAAACTCGTCAATAGTTGGAAAAATGTGTTACCACTTGAAAAAATTTGTTATCACTTGGAAAAAATCATTACTTTCGAACATGATACACAACATTTTCCCAAGATCCATCGCTAAAATTTCAAGATGCATGGCAAAAAATCAAGATGTGCGAGTTTTCCAATGTTCTGTCACGTGCCGCTCAATTCTCCGACGTCACGTGATTCCGATCATGTCAATATTTTGTTTTCCTTCATAATTTGTTTATTACTCATTCATGTTTTCGTTTATTTCATTTTTACACATGCATTTTGTGTTCGTTTTTATATTTTTTCATGCATTTCTATGCTTCGTTTTGTTGTATTTTATTTCTTATGAACGCGGGCTACAGTAGGCCCTTTAGCTAAAAACTTCCGCCAGTCGTGCTCCACGAGCACATGGCTATTTTTGGTGCACTCCATGCACCTCTTATCACCAAAAATTAGCGTCGTTTTTGTTACGCAAAAACGACTAGCTAAGAAGTTTAGCTAAAGACGTTCATATGCTTAGCATAGGCACTGCAGTCAGCCTCAGTGCTAAACGCATGTGAACGAAAAATGTCTATGTGCTCATAGGCATCTTCTGCATGGCGTCTAGCTGCAGAAGTTAGCTTGGACGCCGAGAAACTCCGCCCAAGCTGCAGCTGTAGCCAAACATGTCCTTAAAAGGACATGTTTCTTTAGTTTTTCGCTCATTCCTGGGTTTACCCCTGCGTCCGATTTGTTGTCAGCGTCCGCCGCCTTATAGCCTAATTTGAATAAATTCGAATACCTATCTTCACTGCGTCCGCCCCCTTATGGCAAATTAATTTGCATAAATTTATACCCGGTTACTGCGTCCGCCGCTTACCCGTCTACAGTACCCGCTGCCCATCAGTGCCAGGTGTCCGACCGCCCCGGTTCGTGAAGAAAGCGTTGGAGAATTGCCTCCCGATCGCCGCCACTCGCCGCTAGGACTCGTGTGGATTGCATCCCCCTGCTCCAGTGCCAGAAGACCGAAAGTATCCAGGGATTTGCCGCCCGATTCGTCGAATCGCTTGAGAAACAGGACTAGGTGAGTCTTCTCAGGGGATTATTGTTGTTTGTGGGGTATTTGTTGGGAAATCCTTCCTAAGTCGGTCTCCCAAGGTTTCCCCCAGATAAGTAGGGCCTCCACCTCTCAGGTTCGGGCTAAAAGGGGCTGCCTGGTTCATAATCGGGTCCCACAAATTAGGTCATTTTACGGGTAACCCTGTCTCCACTCTCACTGAGTAGGACTCGGGGATTGTCGCACCTAGCCTGGCAGCGTTGTCCATTACCCTACAGCAAGACCCCAAGGACAACACCAGAGAACCGACTATAGACCTCTCTATAGCCACCATTCGCCAGGTTAGGCCCCCAACGCCAACCAGGGAAGCCTGGGGAAAATGCCAGTATCCATCAGGAGTCACAGCCTATTACTCACTGTAATAGGATCAATCTGATATGGTCCACCATCAATGTGACGTCTAAAACACGGTATCACCTGATGAGATACCCAAACGTCCCCAGCTCTCCCAAATAAACATGTCATACACGTGACATGGCGTAAAATGTGACATGGCGAGGCTGGAAAATCGACCTTAAGTCTGGCACTCGCCCTTAAGTGCAAATACTTCACCCTTGGGTCGGAACTACCCCCAGGTCGGGTCAATTCCCATTTCAAGTCGGACAAGCCCCCTTAAAATCGGGTACTAGCCATCCAATAAGTCGGAGAACCCCCCCAAATTCGGGTTTACTGCCTAATGGGTCGGGAATGTCCCTTATTTCAGATTACGGCTACTGTAGGTCAGCAACCTCCCCTCAAGTCGCGTGTTATTATTGTAAGTCGGAAATTTTCCTGTGCCACCGAGTGTTATTACTGTAGGTCGGGAATTTATCCCTTAAAATCGAGTTTAATTACTGTGAGACGGGACTTGCCCTTATGAGTGATCTAAATGTGATCTATATGTGTAAATAATTATCTCATGCGTGTGTATTGCCCCTATGAGTAATAAATTCCCCCTGAGTCGAGATATTTATCCCCAGAGTCGAGTTAAATGTCCTCAGAGTCGAGTTAAATGCCCCAGAGTTGAGTTATATATCGAGTATTCTGTATTTCTCCTCTGATTCACCCTGTATATTCTGCATACTTAGTCTGTGTTGTAAACTACCCTATATGTCTCTTTCCCCTTTATTTTCCCCCCCTCTCTCATTTTGGGTGGTATACTGTAACCCTCAGGGTGGGTGCCGTTACAGTACGCCTGTGTCCATTCCCGTACTGTAACTACAGTATACCCATACGCGGGTACTGGTATCACAGCGGTAGGGGTTGACGGCCTCTCCTGACTGTCGGTGGTCCATGACCCCATGATACCGTACACCCTCCACGTATGATTCTGGACGTCATACGTGGCTGTGATCTGTTAACTGTGTACAGTATTTTTGTATGTCGGCGGAAACTGTCGGAATTGCTCACTTTTCCGGCCCCAAAATTTTTACACCTACTGTTTACACATCTAACATGCGTATGTCCAAATCTTGTTATTTCCCATTTTTGGTTATTTTTTCCCCATTTCTTTTTCTCGGTCATCTGAGCGGTGTCAAAAAAAAAAAAAAAAATTTTTCTGTTAACTGATGCCACCGCTACAGTATGACACCCTTACGTAAGTTTCTCGCTCTTTCTCATCTCTACTTACTGTAAGGTCTGTTCCCTTCTATTCTGGGGTTGTTGCATCTAGACCATAGACTTTACGGGTCATGCTCTTTGACGTCTGCAACAACAACGTTACGGGTTGTTGTTGTTGTGTGGTTCAGCCTCACGGATGCAACCACTGGCGTCTGCAACAGCCGCTTCACTCGCTGTTGCTTTAAGGGGTGGGTAGCCCTCTGGGTTCTACTCCTGACGTCAGCAACGGTGACATTACATGTTGTTGTTTCAAGTTAATACTCCTGCAGTACTGACTTCTGACGTCTGCAACAGCTGAAGCTAACGTTGTTGCAACAGGGTCGGCTGGTTCACTGCACCCCACCTGTGATGTCAGCAATGGTGATGCACCGTGTCACTATTCAAAGATGTGCAAGTCTTACGGGTGCCACATCTGACGTCTGCAACAACTGCATCTCATGTCATTGACTTAAGGTATCAGACCCTCGGTTCCACCTTTTTGAGGTCAGCAACGGCACCATCACGTGTTGCTGTATACCGATACTTGGCTTCAGGGCCCTATTGCTGACGTCAGCAATGACAATGTATCATGTTCTCGCAGCAGGAATTGAGGTTACATGATCCTATTTCTGACGTCCGCAACGGTAACATTACGTGCTACTGCAGGGGTTTTGCTGGCCTTAGGCACTCACCCCTGGCGTCTGCAACTGCGACATGATACTTGAATACTCTTATCCCAGGCACCTGCAGTCAGCACCAAGGTCATGTGTTGGTTCATACCCCTACCTTTTGACGTCAGCACCAGGTCACTGTCGGTCGTATGAGTATTCCACTTGAGTTGTAGGTGGTCGCTGGCGCATGGTCCTATCACCTACCTCTCTTGTCAAAGGGTTCGTGTGTGTCTGGGGACTGATGCCTGGGAAACATCAGTCCACATACATACACCACCTGAGATGCTCTCTAGTCTGCGTACTGATCAGGTTGTCCACCCGAGTAGCGGCACTGTTGATCAGCACGTGACTGCTTCAAGCTTTAACTGCAGGTTTGAACGAGTTACACTCGGCCTCAGCTGGGTTGGTTGTTTGATTCGTGTAGACGGTAGGCATTTGCAGTCGGTACTGCCTGTGTCTGACGTCTGCAAGGGTTCAGCAATCTTCTTGTAAATTTCTTATCTAGATTCACTCATTCTCTTTCATCTCATCGAGCTGTCATACATAGATCTTCTTTAGTGTCCCCGCTGTAGTGGTTCCCGAGGGACTGCGGCACAGCCTCTGGTTGGGCCTAGAGTGTATAGGACCCCCTGTCATATTTCATTCACTTGAACGCCTTCGTTAACTGGCTTAACGATGCCCGCGCTAGAGTCGCCACTGACCCAGAGTCCGCCTCCGCGGTCCACCCCCTGTTAGTCATGTAATATAATAGGCACCGTTGAGTCCGCCTCAGCGAAGGTATTGAGTACGCCTCGATACATAACTGGGTCTGCCTCAGTTATTTACACTCAATAATTCACCCAGGGACACCTTGTACCCGTGATCCCTTAGATGTTTTCGGGTGCGCCCTCAAAACATCCAGAGTAATTCATTTTAACTGACTGAGTGTGTCAGCATAGCACCCTTGGTACCCGTGCTCCTTCTCTCTTCCACTGTGTGACCTGCGAGCCTCATTTCATCTCAGTGATCGGCAACCCGGCCACCAGCTGTATATAATACTTCTGGAGAGTGTCCGTTCTGTTCGGAATGCGGGCTCCCGTTTCGGACACGGCTGTGAGTTACTTGCGAATGTCGTCCAACACGGAACCTCTGTATAGTCCATCACACTGTACAGAGATCGCAATTGCTCCTGGCGAGTGAGGCCCGTTGCATAACTGCGCGACCCCTTTGCGTAATTGGGTTTGTAAATTAGTTTTGTCCCTATTTATTGCTCCCTTTTAAGTTCACTTTCAGTTGTCCACATCCTTTTCACTTTATGCCACTTTATGCGCTACTCCTGGTGAGTAGGATCTTGCCAGCTACGAGCCGCCTCCCCCCAAGGTTAGTAAACTAGTACAAACGGTCGAACCTCCAGGAAAAATCCCTCCTGAGTGGGTTCATCCGTCATCTTACTTCTCGGCAGGAAAAACCGCCTTTTCTCTCCTATTATATCTGATCTTCTGTCCTTTTCGGCTATTCTAATTGCCCGGTCCAGGCCCCAACTCTACATCCTTTCGGTCGGGATCGATTCCCCCATCTCTCAGGCCATGCCTATATCCATCACGGGCGACCAGATAAATTCCCTTCTGCGTCACCCTGGTGTACTCTGATCTTGCATCTTACAATCCTATTCCCATTCTAGCTCCATTTTCGTGGTCGCTAGTCTTAAGCTAAATCAAGTTTACGTCACAAACGCTGTCGCGCATGCGTTTTTTTCAAATTCACGCGCTCTTTCCCCGCGAATTCAAAAGTAGTACTCACTTTCACTTTACACAATAGAGACACCTCGTTGTTCCTGCCGTCTCAGTACCCAGCCTGTACAGACCAGTGAGCCGCTCTCTATTCAATTTGACTTAATTGCTTGACGGGCAAGGACGTCTGTTCTAACCACCTTACGGGAAAACGAACCCTCGGACATGAAGTCGGAAGCTGATCTCCCTTCACAGATCGAGAACAAGGTCCAGGCAGCATTTGAGAATGCTCTAGGACCCCTCAACCAAAAGTTAGAGGCCATGAATGGTCGGAGGCACCCTCCCGTGTCCAGCTTTATGGCCCCTCCAACCTTCTCCGGTGCTTTTGGTGAGTCTATCACTGATTTTATGTCGCATCTTACTCGTTTCTTTACACTCCAGGGTGTAAGTGAAACGGATCATGCGTATAAAATCACCTTTCTGGAGTCATGCCTCACAGGTCCTGCTCTTGCCTCCTACCGGGACTTTAGCAGCAGCACTCCGATACCTACCCGCTACGAAGAGTTTACTGCTTTTCTACGGAGAGATTTTCCGGTAGGGCGCGACTCTGATCTGCATCAGCAGCTGATCCAAGATCGACTGCAGAAGCCGACAGAGTCCGCGATAGTCTACCTTGAGCACCTCAAGAGACTATCCAGGGTAGCGTATCCAGATCTCGCGACGGATGTCCGAGATTCTATCATCAAACCTATCTTTCTGCGAGGATTGAAACCGGTCCTCCGAGATAGTTTCAAGTTCAGGGAGTTTACGACTCTTGAAGAGACACTCAAGGCAGCCTGTTATGCAGAATCCCAAATCTTTCGGGACGAGATTTGGTACACCGCACCATCTAACGCCGTTTTCTCTTCAGAACCTAAACACGCCGGATATAATCCCGAAATGCCTAACAGAAGCGCTAACGGTCGTCAGAGCAACGCTCCAACGTCGTCATCCTCTGCGGATGAGGTTCGCTGCTTGAAACAGGAAATGGCCAGGCTAACGGCCCACATAGCGAAGCTTACGGTCCAGCAACGTGCACCAGCACCAATCCAACAGACGCCGCCTCCACAGCTGTCGACACCAAATCAGTCCGCCGGGCGACGCTCGTCGGGAGCACACCTTCAAACGTGCTCCTTCCACGGACTGTGTACACATAGCGACGCCGACTGCCGGGCCCAGCGTCCCACCGGTGCCGCTCCCGGTAACAACACGGGTAACAGTAGTCGCTGTTATTTTTGCCGTACACGTGCCCACCCCACGGACTGATGTGATAGGCCATGCCCTCATTGTCGTCAAGTGCGAGTGCACCGATCAACTGCCTGTCCGCAGCGCAATCCGGCAAATACCGGTGAGAATGACTACCAAAATACTGGTTATTCTTCCCAGGGGACAAATGTGTATCATCAGAGAAATGGTTATCACCCTCCTAACGGGATGGGGAACCAATATCGGCAGCCCATACGCCGCAACAACGCCGTTGGGGCTACCGATGGCCCTCCTCATCCAGATCCTCTTGATCTGGATGATGAGGCACTTGCTGAACACCTGACAGATCTTTCACAACAGTGTTATCCTGTCTGCGTAATCAGTATTGGATTTTCAGTGGTTCAAACAGCCCAGGTACCGGTACCGATAAATGTATCGGACATACCGCTGCCACCACCACCACCGAGGTATGCAATGCGGGTCACCCTGGACCCCTCGAGGACACTGCAGTTTGTTGGCCACGCTAACATCCTCGCATCGTATTGCATCCCCAAAACCACGACTGCCGAGCCAGCTCCAGCCCCAAATACCACGTCTTCGGCGCCACTGGCCCGCATCGTCCCTCCAGGACCACCGCCTTCAATCCCCACGGATTCGGCTATGGAAGTCCTCGACCAGGTCGAGCCCATGAATTTGTCAGGTATACTACCTTCTTCTTCAGGTGATCCTAGAGTAGGAACCAGAAATCTATCTCACTCTACGACTCTATCGATTTCTTGTTCACAGCGCCATCGCCCATCCAAGACGCGATGTTGGCCATCTTGTCAGTTGACCTGGCCAAGAAATACCCGCATTTGCCGTGGACTCTGCTCAACGAGCCATCGCATGTGGAAGTGCTCACGGCCGCCGACGTGGTGCTCGCGGCACCTGTATCAATGCGCCTCTTACGACCCGACGTCGCCCGACGGGCACTCGAGTTCATTGCCAATGGGACTATCACCATCTCGCCCGTCGAGAAGTTCTTATTGGACGGGGAGCCATCCTCGCCTTCGGTCGTTGCCGTCCGCCGAGCAGTCGAACAGGCCAGTCGGATCCTCCTGCCTGCTGTCGCCGCTACATCACCGACAGCAGCGCCACCTGTTGCCGCTACACCGCCAACAGAAATGGACATTACTGCTTCCTCGCCTCCGGCCAAGGAACCCGCAAATGATCCTACACCGCTGGCAACAGCCCAAACCACAACGTCGGCACCAGCCCAAAATACACCGTCGGCACCAGCCCCAAATACATCGTCGGCAACAGCCCAAACCAAATCGCCGGCGCCAGCCCAAGAGACATCTCTGACCGCTGTGACCAAGTCGGCCGTCGATGAGATCTTACGTCCGGTTAACAAAGATGTCAGCATTGTTGAGGAATCTCCGTTCTCAACGGCAGTCGCCCCACGGTCGCCTAAAGTCGGTATCCTCCAGGAAATCCACCCGTGTGGTGGATTGGTCCTCGATTTCCCCGGCCAGGAACCCATCTCGTCTGACAGCGACGAAGAAGAAATCTGACACTGCTCCTCAGGCCAGATTTGTGAAAATGTGTGAACACTTACAAACCACGTTTGTACAGTTGTTTTTGATAATAAAATTGACCTTGGTAACATCACTGTTTCTAGGGGTGAGTTTGTCAGCAGCGGCGGCTCAGTATCAATTTTGTGGTCTCTCAAGAAGCGGACATCCACTTAAGTTACCCCTACGTGTAGAGTGTAAACCACCGCAATCTTCATGGAGCCCGCGGCGCATGAATGTTACGGTGTATGTCCCTAGCTCAGACCCGATTACAACCACAGCGTGGAAATGCACATTGCGCACCCGCAAAGTCTGCACCAACACTGGTTTCTTCGGCTCTAGGGGCATCACTGCAGACGTCATTACCACTCAGCACTTAGCGCCTGCGGCCTGCACGCTAGCACATCCCACTAAGATGTTTGGCTCACAAAAACTTGTCGGTATTCGCCCTGGCTTTTATAGCAGGAACCAAACATTGGAAGTGATGTACGAATGGTGCTGCAGCGACGTCTGCAAGACAGTGACTAACCTCTTCATCGAGGAGGGACAAGTTGCTTCGTGGGACGGCACTACGGCCCTAAGCACCTTAGGCGATGTAGGTGGATGCAGTCCCACTGCAGGTCAGTGCACTACTCTAGACGGGGTCATTGTCTGGCCTGCACAAAACTTCATGGTGCGGTGTCATTATCACCCCAAGGGAAATTACACTGCGTCCATGTCAGGGAACCACGTCATCATCGATGATCTACAGGTTGCCCTTAAGATCCCAGGAAACTCCCGCGTCTTACAACTGTGCCCAGAACTACATTCCACCACAGTCCGGATGGATCAGGGTCTTCTCCTTCGCATCCACGGGAGATACAATTTGACCCAAAACCTGTTCAAGATGGCAAAGGACACGCGTCCCGATCCTGTCAATGCCAAATTGAACTACCTGGCTCAGCAGATCAAGGAGTCGGAAATTAACGGTTTCCGGTTCACGTGGCTTTAGCTCTGCTCTCACGCTCAACGCTATCTTGATCTGACTTGGCAGTTGCTTCGCTTCGACCCTACGTTGGGTGCCCGGGCATTCCTTCAGAGGAATGACCTGACGGCGGAATTCACAGGGGATGCACTGACAATATGGCCGTGTCAGAAGGTCATGGCCACCTACGTTTACCACTCGTACCGGGTGGGAAACGTTTGCTACAAGTACTTACCTGTACAAGTCGGCGGCACCATCTATTTTGCCACCCCCGGTGGTCCAGATCTCATTAAATCTAGCCCAATCGTGCCGTGTCATCACCACTTTACAGGGATTTTCCGAAATCGCTCGGGCTGGTTTACTGAGTCTGGCGCGGTCCATGTGAGCCACATCCCACTGGAACTCTTCTGGAAGCAGCGTTTCAATATCACTCACTTTGAGGCACCGGCGCTCTTCCATGACCAGTTGGCGATGACCCCTTCAAACTTTGCCTTCTTTAAACAGTACGTTTACAAGACTGAGCAAATTGAAGCGGTACTCAACCGGCTGGTAAACTTTACCGCTGGTCTTTCCCTGCAACCAGACGCCATCTACCAGGCCTTTGCAGGGGTAGGAACCGACATCAAGGCCTCTCTGGAAGGTGTCGGTCTGGCAGCAAACCATGTTATTACGGGTCAACAACACACCCTCGCCCAGGGCTTGCATGCTGTCCTGAGCGGGCCGGTCCAGTTGATCTTTAACATCCTAATTACCCTGACGGTGCTGATTGGTGTCGGATGCCTTGCCTATCTTGGTGTATCTTATTATCTCAGCTACCGTCTGCGGAACAAACAGGTCCGGTTTGTTCGCCATTTCTCTCCGTTGGGTCTTTACCGCAAAGTCCAACGCTGGATCGGTTTTCAGTACGTGCAAAATGATGTGCCCTCCCAGCTTGACCGAATCACACCGTGCTTCGTCGTGCTGCTGGATGCCAAGGAAACTCCTGCTTTCCTTGATACAGGTTGCCCCCGCACTATCATTAGCCAACCTCTTCATAAGGCCTTGGCTGAAGAAAGTCCGAAGGCGGTCATAGCGTTCCAGCAACATCATGACTTTAACCCATTGATGAGCATCAATGGTAAAGCCGTTCATACCATCCTTTCGGGACCATCATGTTGCCTGGAAACCGCCAGCCGAACACACGGATCGATATACAACTCCATGTGTGCAAGACTACGTCTCCCTTCTGGGCACCTGTTGAGCTTATACTCGGACTGGACTTCTTACAACAGTTCAAGAACATTATGTTTGACTACCAACGTAATGTTTGTCGGCTGGACCCGGTAGAATTACCCCTCCTGCTGACCATGCCGGAGATTGACCAGATCGACCCCTGGTGGGAGAACACCTGTGCTCTCTCAAGAAGCTCACACAGGTCGGGATCACGATCGCGGTCCAGGGCTTCGTCCATCTCTCGGCCACACTCACGGGCCTCCTCAGTTGCCTCATCACGTGGGTCAACCAGGGGATACCGGGCTTCTTCCAGACGGGCAAGTCGTCATTCGTGGACCTTGCACGGGTCAGGTTGCCCTCGACCTCCGCCTAGAAACTCTCCAGTTACGCTAGAGAAAGGCCGATACCGTGAGCCAAGTGATTCAGATGCTCCGGCATCACCCGTGTCAACCGCGCCACCGCTATCAGACACCGAGATTGAATCACTAGGAGCTACTCAGAGCCCAAGGGACCACTCAGACCACGTACTTATGGTACAGGATGAGTCCACCCTTCTGAATGACCCGGAACCCTCCATCGGATACGCTCTAGTAGGTCTACTACGTCGTACGGGACTGCCGATTCCAAAGCGGTCCAGTAAGACCAAACACACTAGTGGTGCTACCACACCTGATTCCGGTCATGTGGTCTCTGCTTTTTACCCAAATGATATTCGGACACCCCATATCAAAGTTCTCCTCAACAACTGGGTAGAAGCAAAGGCACTGGTCGACACAGGAGCTGTTTTCTCACTCCTGGACCACAAGTTAGCGGCCCAGCTGCCCAACTTGACACTTTCACCAACCAGGGCTCGTCCTATCGCAGCCAACGGGTTCCCGATCCCACTGCTAGGAGCAGCCTACATCACGGTTACAGTGGCTGATGTCTCTGAACGGATTCAGGTCCAAATACAGGAGAACTGTTCAGCTGAACTGGTCCTTGGAACAAACTTCCTCGGCCGGTTCAATTGTGTCAGCTTGAACTGGGAGAAATCCTTCCTCCAGTTCAAGGAAAGTAAAATCCCCTGTGACGGTCTCATCCACAGCCCACCTTCTGCCCGCGGCGCCTTGCCCCTGAAGGACTTGGTAATTCTGGAGCCTCGCTCCCTGACACAATTCACTGTACCTGTACCACCAATCTATACGAACGTACCTGAGGTGGCCTTCTTTCTGAAGCACCTCACGGGATCTCAAAGAAACGTATATTTTGCTGGAAGCGTGAGTAGCGTGACCAACGGTCACATACCACTTCAAGTAGTTAACCCGAATACTCATTCCGTGGTTCTCTACCCGCACATGACCATCGGTCATGTGCAAATGCATAGTGAGCCCTCACGGGGATCACCGGTCGACTCAGACACCGTCCTCGATCGTCAGTGGGTCGAGGCCAATGCTGTAATCTCACCGGATATCTCCCCTCGGGACCGGGCAGCCTTACTCGATCTGCTGGTTGCATACACCAACCTTTATGCTCTTGATGAAAAGGACACAGGTTCCACTGATCTCATCCAGCAGGAAATCAGCACGGGCGATGCCCGCCCAGTCCGCCGTTTCCCTTACCGGTCCTCACCTAAGGAAAAGGATCTCATCATGCAGGAGGTCAAAGCGCTCCAGGAGAAAGGTATTATTCGGCCGAGCACGTCACCGTGGGCTACTAATACTGTCCTGGTGTGCAAGAAAAACGGTTCTCACCGTATGTGTGTTGACTTTCGTGATCTTAACGAGGTCACGAAAAAGGATGTCTACCCTCTCCCACGGATAGATGACATCCTCGACACACTCAAGGGTATGAAGTATTTCACCACCCTTGATCAGGCTAACGCTTATTGGTCAATCCCGATTGCCGAGGTGGATAAAGAAAAGACGGCATTTAATACGCCCATTGGACTTTACGAATTCAATTATTTGCCTTTCGGTCTGTGCAACGCACCAGGGACATTTCAACGCCTTATGGACCTCCTCCTTACTGGAATCCAATGGCGCACGGTTCTGACCTATCTCGACGACATTTTGGTGTTCGGGAACTCTCACACCCAAATGCTTGAGCGCCTGGCAGATGTGTTCGCCCGTCTTCGCCGGGGTGGAATGAAGCTCAGACTGAGCAAGTGCAAATTCTCGCACTCAGAGGTAGAGTACCTAGGCTATCGCATCTCACAGAGCGGCCTGGAACCTGACCAAGCCAAGCTGGCCGCCGTCCAAAAACTACCCATTCCACAAAACGCCAAAGACATCAAGTCCTTCCTAGGCCTCGTGTCTTACTACAGGCGTTTCATCCCTGGTTGTGCCCGGCTCAGCGAGCCACTCACCAAGCTCTTACGGAAGGAAACTACTTTCCAGTGGTCAAAACCTCAGCAGGAGGCATTCGATGAACTCCGCCGCCTGCTGACCAACCCTCCTATCCTGCGCCATCCGGACTTTTCGAAATCCTTTATCCTTCAAACTGATGCAAGTATTTCGGGGATAGGAGCGGTTCTAAGCCAGTTAGACGAATTTGGATACGACCATCCTGTCGCGTATGCCAGCCGAGGGTTAACAGCAGCCGAGAAAAACTATTCCATTACAGAACTGGAAACTCTCGCTGTTGTCCATTTCGTCAAGCGCTTTCGACCATACCTCTTCCAGCACGAGGTGGTCATTCAGACTGACCATACAGCGGTCAAAGCAGTGTTGGAGAAGACTAACCCCTCTGCTCGGATCGCCCGATGGGGACTCGCGCTCGCCGAATTCAAACTGACAATTCGGCCGCGAAAAGGTCAGTCTAATGGTAATGCTGATGCATTATCACGCCTGCCGGATCCTAACTCCCTCACCGGTCAGAGTATTGATGATACTCCCCTTTACAGACCTGAGGGGCATGTTATGATGATCACCGATGGTGCGCAGCACCTGGCGAGATCAAGAACCTTGACCGATGGTGTGCAGCACCTGGCGCGTTCAAGTAATTCAGCACCGATCACTGTTGGCGCGGAGTGCCCGGTACGATCAGAGTCTTATGCCGAGATATCGGTTGGTGCGCAGCACCCCAACCTTTTCGCTGCTCAGCTGGAGGATCCGGAGTTAGCCGACATCATTCGCTCTCTTAAGCCCCTGGGCGACCAGAATGATGTGCGAGGCTACCATCTGTTGGATAACGTTCTTCAGAAATGGACAGGCGAGTCCAATAAGATTGTCATACCCAGATCCATGGTTACTACCATTATTCGGGCTCATCTTGATGACATCTTAGCTGGACACTTTGGTGCTAAACGTACTGCGCGGCTCATTGCTCGCAGATACCACTGGCCTTCCCTCAGTCGGGATGTCAAATCCTTCTGTCAGGAGTGTGATCTTTGCCAACGGAATAAGCCCGCTCGACAGAAAACCACTGCGACCCTGAAACCCATCACCATTACGGGACCGTTTCATCGGGTAGGTGTCGACTGTATGGGACCAATGACCACTAGCGAAGCTGGCAACCGTTTCATCGTAGTCTTCATCGACTACTTTACAAAATGGGTCGAGGCTTTTGCTACTCCGGACATCACTGCGCACACCATAGCCCGGCTGTTTGTAACGCAAATTGTCTGCCGGCACGGGGCACCGCAGATTCTTCAGTCAGATCGTGGCACTGATTTCACATCAAAACTGATGACTGAGATCACTGCGATCTGCGCAATAAAGAAGATCCACTCTATCGCCTATCATCCGATGACCAACGGCGAGGTGGAAAGAGCTTATCAGACGCTAGCCACACGGCTACGTATGTATGTTCATCATGGACATACTGATTGGGATGAACACCTACCATACGCAATATCAGCATGAACAGGGTACTCGCCCTTTGAACTCATGTACGGTCTCACACCCATGCTCCCTGTTGATGCAGTGCTCTCATTCAACCCTCCGGCCCATATCATTAATGTTTCCTCATATGATATGGAGGTCAAACGTCATTTCACGAATGCGTTAACCTTAATCCAGAGTCGGATTGAGAAAGCACAGGAGGCCTATGCACGGTCTTACGACCGGAGGGCACACGATGTCTCGTACAAAATAGGTGATCAGGTGCTCAAACTGCGCACCCCTAGCAAACGTGGACTCACTCCTAAATTGCTGCCCATCTACGATGGGCCCTATCTTGTAACAAGTGTGGCATATCCCAATGTCACACTTCGTCTCCAGACGGATCAGGAAGACACTGTACATGTCAACCAGCTTCGACTTTATGTGTCCCCTGAACCACCAAGTGAAGCAGAGGATACACCTCCCACTTCACAGGCAACGAATTCGGCACCCTTGTTGTATCCTTCAATAAGCCGGGACTTTACACTGAATTTGATTGACCCACATCTTGATGCAGAGGTCCCCGACCCTTAACTCAAGATGCATTCTCTTCATTGTCCCCACTTACGGACGAGGACGTCCTTTGCCCCTCACGAAGTATCCACTCTTGTCCATGCTGGATCTTAGTGGATAGAAGAGAATGTTCAGCAACCAAAGCGTCACATCTTAGGTGCATCCCCACGCGATAGCCTACACCTCACTGGGTGCATCCCCTGTGATAACCCGATATCTTACACTTCACTGGGCGCATCCTCTGCGATAGCCTACATCTTGCCCTGAAAATTTTTCTTTTCTGTGTTCTAGACTTTCGCATAGGATATTCAATGCCTGCAACTCCACGCATCAACAATTTCCGGTTACCATACTGTCGAACAAATTACGATCAAAGAAGGCTCCATCCGCCAACAACCCAACGGACCTATTCGACCACTCGCCGTCGCACCCTGGAACGACCTATGACCACGGACACGCCGCACAAACCTCACTACTAACCACCACAAGGACGAGGACGCCCTTTTTTGAAGGACCGCCGTGTCACGTGCCGCTCAATTCTCCGACGTCACGTGATTCCAATCATGTCAATATTTTGTTTTCCTTCATAATTTGTTTATTACTCATTCATGTTCTCGTTTATTTCATTTTTACACATGCATTTTGTGTTCGTTTTTATATTTTTTCATGCATTTCTATGCTTCGTTTTGTTGTATTTTATTTCTTATGAACGCGGGCTATAGTAGGCCCTTTAGCTAAAAACTTCCGCCAGTCGTGCTCCACGAGCACATGGCTATTTTTGGTGCACTCCATGCACCTCTTATCACCAAAAATTAGCGTCGTTTTTGTTACGCAAAAACGACTAGCTAAGAAGTTTAGCTAAAGACGTTCATATGCTTAGCATAGGCACTGCAGTCGGCCTCAGTGCTAAACGCATGTGAATGAAAAATGTCTATGTGCTCATAGGCATCTTCTGCATCCCGTCTAGCTGCAGAAGTTAGCTTGGACGCCGAGAAACCCCGCCCAAGCTGCAGCTGTAGCCAAACATGTCCTTAAAAGGACATGTTTCTTTGGTTTTTCGCTCATTCCTGGGTTTACCCCTGCGTCCGATTTGTTGTCAGCGTCTGCCGCCTTATAGCCTAATTTGAATAAATTCGAATACCTATCTTCACTGCATCCGCCGCCTTATAGCAAATTAATTTGCATAAATTTATACCCGGTTACTGCGTCCGCCGCTTACCCGTCTACAGTACCCGCTGCCCATCAGTGCCAGGTGTCCGACCGCCCCGGTTCGTGAAGAAAACGTTGGAGAATCGCCTCCCGATCGCCGCAACTCGCCGCTAGGACTCGTGTGGATCCCATCCCCCTGCTCCAGTGCCAGAAGACCGAAAGTATTCAGGGACTTGCCGCCCGATTCGTCGAATCGCTTGAGAAACAGGACTAGGTGAGTCTTCTCAGGGGATTATTGTTGTTTGTGGGGTATTTGTTGGGAAATCCTTCCTAAGTCGGTCTCCCAAGGTTTCCCCCAGATAAGTAGGGCCTCCACCTCTCAGGTTCGGGCTAAAAGGGGTTGCCTGGTTCATAATCGGGTCCCACAAATTAGGTCATTTTACGGGTGACCCTGTCCCCACTCTCACTGAGTAGGACTCGGGGATGGTCGCACCTAGCCTGGCAGCCTTGTCCATTACCCTACAGCAAGACCCCAAGGACAACACCAGAGAACCGACTATAGACCTCTCTATAGCCACCATTCGCCAGGTTAGGCCCCAACGCCAACCAGGGAAGCCTGGGGAAAATGCCAGTATCCATCAGGAGTCACAGCCTATTACTCACTGTAATAGGATCAATCTGATATGGTCCACCATCAATGTGACGTCTAAAACACGGTATCACCTGATGAGATACCCAAACCTCCCCAGCTCTCCCAAATAAACATGTCATACATGTGACATGGCGTAAAATGTGACAGTTCGAATTTTTTTTCAAGTGGAGCACAATTTTTTCAAATTTATTTGTTATGGTTATTTCTGTTTATTTTACATGGGCAATTCAATGGACATATTGGTTCTTTTTAAAAAATTCTTTTCTGGGGTTTTTCAAGAAAATGGCAAAAATGCTTGTTTTTTGATCAAAATGTGATAATCTCGAAAAAGGATCCAAATTATCGTTTCTTTGTTGGCTTGACAACAAAACAAATGGCAAAAATGCCCAAATACCACGTCCTACAGACCCAATTTTGGTCCGTGAAAATCTTATCAAATCTATGAGTCCATTCATTATCCTAATGATAGGTAACTCATTTGATAAAACTGAACAGTTTTAAATTATGAAAAACCATTGCTTGTAACACTCATAACTCGTGGGCCTATACTCATAAACTTTATTTTTTGGTGAAACGGCCTCTTTTAGCACTCCTAGACTCATAATTTCTTTCTCGTAAACTCTGATTTTTGGTGAGACGGCCTCTCTTAACAGGGGACTCGTAACTCGTGACATTTTATGCTCAATGTGGAGTTTTCTGGTCAAACCAGGCCATGGTGTTCATCTTATGCAGCATCCTCATTGACGCATGATCCTTGATCTAATACATATGTAACGTACCTGCTAAAGCAGTACTGTAAATATGTAGCATACTGTATGTGATAGACATTTATTAGATATTATTTCATTTTCACATTTTATCGTCTCAAGGGTGTCTGGGATTCACACCCAAACATTCCTATAAAATTATGTGAAGTACTTTATTTTGATCCATTCACACCCCGGTAGCCCATTAAGATGCCCCAATTAATTTGCACAAATGGCAGCTAGTGCCCTAGAACCTACACTAAACTACACATTCCACGGCTACCGTAATCCCCCGTAAAAATCGTAAACAACACCTGCACACAGTAAAATGAGTAAAAGCCCCGCCAGACAATAGTCTCAAGTGCAACGGTAGCGATGGCCCCACCAAAACATGTGTATACAGAGAAACAGATACAGGAAGCATGCACAGAAGCACAGAGGTGTGGCTAAGCCCACCGTAGAAAGCAAGCGAAGCACGGAAAGCATACAGTACCAGGGAAGCATTAGAAAGGCCTGACTAAGTAAGCGTAAAAAGCAAAGCCAGAAGCGACGATTGGCGGAAGAAGATGGACAGAAGCACGACCTCTGGCGACGCCCAGGGAGTGGCCAAAAATGTCGTATAAAAAGAGAAGCAAAGCGTGATTTTATTATTATTGGTTAGAGTTTTTTGGATTATTGAAGTCATCGTTCTTTTAAACCGCGCTCACCCCCGTTTTTATATTTGCAAGCGGCCATTTTTATGAAAGCATTTAAACCGAGGCCCGTCCATTATTGTAAATCGAGACTGTGTTCATTATTTGTCGTATCGGCGTCTCAAAGCAGCTGTCAAATATTGTTAACCATATCGCCCCGCATTACACACCCGCGCCCCTTTTGTTCGCTGTAGCGACAGTTTGGTTAAAGTAAAGTACTTCACAAAATCTGGTCATTACATATTTCAGGGGCGATGAAGGATTCTTCCTAGGTCGGAGCCCACCAAAAATAGACTGTAATGTGATCCATGTAACATCTTTGTAACTGTGCAAGATGTGCATTGTGACCATGCACAATGGGTGCAATCATGCATTTTCCTCTAAACCCGTAGACTTGATGTTGCACATCCAAGTCACAGGCCCAGACCTGGATTTTTGATTCGCCGGGTACTGCTGCGGTCACAAACATTAATGCAGGGCTGTGCAATCAGTTGTATAGAGTACCCAGTGTCCGAGAAAAAAAAATTTTGTTATGAAGAGTTTGCAAAAGGACTTGCATGCAATTGCACCTGACATTTCATCCAGACTAGTTTGTATAAATTTTGATACAGACCTTATGGGACTGTACTGCATTTCATGTTGACCAGTAACAACGAAACATATAAGAGGTTATCTCAATGTTTAAACCTTAAAACTAGGCAGTGTGTAAGATCTGCATAAATTCCGTCATGAAGATTTTGGCAGTATTTTGTAGAAATCCTTGTGCTCAGATGTCATGTTGGTTGTTATACTGCATTTTTTACCAAACAATAAGCATCAAACATAGCAGGGGTGACTGCATATGTATGGTGTTTAAACTTTCAAATTAACCATTCAAACTAATTGTTATGATACAATAACAACTTTTACATCTCTGAAGTTTAACATATCTCCAAATCCTTTATAGCCAAGTGCCGCCACATCCACCTGAACAATGCCCCTCCACCTCTATCAAAGGTTCCACTCCAAGGAATACCAAATTATATTTACAGGCAAAAACAGGATAGATTAAGAAAATGATAGTGGCAAAAATGAACTGGCAACTGAAGTGACCCAGTGTGGAGAAAAATATTCAGTAGCTAAGTAACCTATTGGTGGACCTACATAGTTTTCAAAACTAAGGTCTGTATATACCATGGCCTGAACATGTTCAGTCACTCCATGCATGTTAGACATTGCATGCAACATGCTATTCAAATTGAAACTGGATAAACAGCATATTTTTTCTATGATTCAGCTTGAGCTTACGTTATTGTATTAGAGAAATGTAGCATTTTTCTAAATTTGTTCGAACAATGGTGGTGGCACACCTTTGACCTAATAAAAAGTGACAGTCAACACCCTGTATCTAAATAGTGTTTCATCTATTGGATTTGTATTGATTGGATGAGATGGATGATAGTTGCATATTTCAAAGGAAATAACAGGTGTCATGCATACCTGTAAGAGGTTTCACCAGTTGGGGGGGGGGAATCCGAAATTTGGGGGGAGGGGGGTCGAAAAAAGTTGAAATTCTTCCCAAAAAAGGTCAGAAACATACACTTTTTTGCCAATTTTTTTCAGTCTGAGGTGGTTGGGGGAATGGGTATATAGTTGGCCAAGTTAGTGGGGGTGTAACGTACCTGCTAAAGCAGTGCTGTAAATATATAGCATACTGTATGTGATAGACATTTATTAAATATTTTTTCATTTTCGTATTTTATCGTCTCAAGGGTGTCTGGGATTCACACCCAAACATTCCTATAAAATTACGTGAAGTACTTTATTTTGATCCATTCACACCCCAGTAGCCCGAATAAGATGCCCCAATTAATTTGCACAAACGGCAGCTGGTCCCCTAGAACCTACACTAAACCACACATTCCACGGCTACCATAATCCCCCGTAAAAATCGTAAATAACACCTGCACACAGTAAAATAAGTAAAAGCCCCGCCAGACAGTAGTCTCAAGTGCAACGGTAGCGATGGCCCCACAAAACATGTGTATTCAGAGAAACAGATACAGGAAGCATGCACAGAAGCTCAAAGGTGTGGCTAAGCCCACCGTAAGAAGCAAGCAAGACAAAAAGCATGCTGTACTAGAAAAGCGTTAAAGGGCGTGACTAAATAAGCAAGAATAGTAAAGCAGGAAGCGATGATTGGCGGAAGCACGACCTCCCGCGACTCCCAGGGAGTGGCTAAAACTGTTGTATTTAAAGAGAAGCAAAGCATGATTTTATCATTATTGTTGTAATTCTCAATTTTCGACCCCCGCGCCCCGTTTATTTGCAAGCATTTTTGTATTGCGAGCGAGCATCTTTTTATTCGGAAGCAGTTAAGCCGTTGTTGTACTCGCCGCGTTTCCCGTTTATCGTTGTCGATGTCTCAAAGCAGTTGTCGATTATTATTATCTGTGTATCGCCCGCATTCCTGTTCCCCCGCTCCGGTATAGCCATTTTCGCCGTAACATCCAATTGGTTAAAGTAAAGTGCTTCACAAAATCTGGTCATTACAGGGGGTCCGCCCACAATGCCCCCAATTACAGGTATGGTGCCATGATGGAGAATGCTTATTAGCTGAAAATAATATGCTCATGCAGTTGCTAAATCAATTCCGGAGATTGACATCAATCCTCTCGAAGAACAATATGATGAAAATTTGATTGATTTACATTTTAATTTAAACAGTATGTGCTCTTGTTCAATGATGAAAAGTTGTTTATTGTAGAAATTTCAGGTGATAAAAGACAAAATTTTGATGAAATTGTCAGGTGCCTCACATCAATGTGCATGTTTTTATTACATAAATTGTTTTTGTACTTTGCTGTCACTGTATATTGTACTTTTATCTGTTTGAACGAGTGTCTGATCACACTTTTGTGCCCTAATCAATCACTTATTTTCGGCACTTTTATGGTGCTGTCTCTCTCCCCTCAGGCCCAATGGGATTGATGCCTACATTCACATATGCTAGCATCATACACACTGTAACATGAACGACTTTTCAAGAGAAGTCAGCGCATCATCATCATCTCATCATGAGAGCATATAAACCCCTTATCATGCTCTTGAGTTGGACTTTGGTAGTAGTTTGAATTTTTTTAGTTATTAGAGTTGTGAGCCAGTTTTCAGGCTCCTTCGTTCTGCACTCCCCATCATATATTTTATATTGAATAAAGTCGTCTCCCATCTACTGTAAGTACCCCTTTTGGCATTTATCAATCAGGAGTATCTCAATCCCCTCAGGTCAATCTCTAACAGCTTAGAGTGACTGCCTGTATCATCCACAGGTTTTCCCAAAAGTTGACCCTCAAACAGAGTCACCTCTTAGGGACAACCTGTTGATGACCCAAGCGACTTCTATTATATAGAAATGCTTGACTCAACCAACAGGCAGATCTCCGGATAAACTCCATCTGGATTATCTCCATGAGACAACCTGTTGACTATTCGGATGTCCACTGCTGCTATGCAGGGACCTCTCTTGCTCACAATAGGAGCAAATGTCAAGCATACATCCCCCACCTACAGTACCTCTCTGGCCACCATTCCTAAGGCCAGTTACGTATGCCTTAGGTCACAGCCCCCCAATTTCCGTTTTGCGACATAACCATACCTCTTTATTGTGACAATACAAATGGACTCAGAAAAGCAATACATAGTGCGCTTAGTAAGATTTTCCATTCATGTGTATAAAATTTGAACCTACTTTTTCAGTTCTCACCTGCATCTGTTATTCCAAAAAAACTTCAACACATAGTTCTTTATCAGTAAATTCTTGTGTTTTTTTTAAAATAGAATTTTGAGCTTTTCAATAATGAATTTTTTGAAATAAAATTGTTCATCCAGTTGATTTTACACACTTACGGGGTATCCAATACGTAGCTTTAACTGTAGAACATACTAGAATAATATAAAACATCATTTCAAGCATGACACTACAGTAAACTGACAGTCTAAAAATATAGACTATTCCTAATCAATCATGCCTTCGAAGTCTCACTGATAAATATGCAAATGAGATTCTTCATCAATGCAGATTATATATTCAGTAGAAAAGCCAACGCATTTGAATCTTTTTCATCCAATCTATAAATGAATTATGCTAATTAGGAGTAGAAGTTATATACAAGTATTTAAGCTTCTATGAGGAAAATATGAGATTCCTTATTCTTTTAGAACTTTAGAATTGTTGAGATATGGAGTCAAGATCGCCGGAAATATCGTTCCGCGCCTGACTGAAAAAAAATTTAAACGCACGTTTTACGTGTCACTTTATTTATTTTTATCTTCATGAGTTCACTGTAGCGCGTGATTTCCAAAATTGGCGCGCGCGACCGCGCTCTTTTTTTGGTAAAATGCCTCCCAGCAAAGATGTAGCTTGTTTCGAGAATTTAAAATATCATCTAATCGAAGATTTAGACGTCGAAGACGTTCTACCTTCTTTTTTACATCGTAGAATTTTGTCGCGCGATGAAATTTTAGCAATTTTAAATTTAGACGCCGGGGTAATTAAAGACAAAGCACAATAGGAAAACCGATTTTCTTCATTTTCAGCTTTTAAAATTTTAAGGGCGATGCTAGAAAAGCTAAAAATGAAAAATTGGTCGAAATTTTATCGCGAAATTTACCTAAATTTGATATTCTAATCGAAATTTTAAACAACGCTCGCTATAAATGGTTGGCCAATTTGGCGGAAAAATTTTACGAAAATGCTCCCAACGAAGAAGAAGATTTGGAAGAAGAATTGAATAATAATTCGTTAAAAAATGACGAAAATTCCGTTGATAGATTACTATTTTTGGCCGCTAAAGGAAAAATACCAAAAAAACCGGACGTTTTCGTCGATCGTCCGCAATTATTCGAACGTTTGAAAAATTTGGTCAAAAAATTAGAGAATCGACGGGGGTTCGTTATAGTTCACGGTAAATTTTTGATATTTATGCACTTTATGCTCTACCGGATTAAGGTAATATGGTGCTAGCTAAGGCTTAAGCTTAGCCAACTTAGGCTTAGGCTTATACATACCTGTAATTGAGGGATTGCGTTGGGGGCGTACTTGTAATTGTGGGCGACCCCCCCCCCCCAACTTGGCCAACCATATGCCCAACCCCCCCCCCCAGTTTGGAAAAAATTGGCAAAAAAGTGCCTTTTTGGGAAAAATTTCGACTTTTTTCGATCCCCTCCCCCAAAATTTCGGATTTACTCCCCCCCCCCCAACTGGTCGGACCTCTTACAGGTATGGTTGGGGGGATCCCCACCCCCAATTTCGTCGAACCCTATACCCTAATGTCGGGACCCCCCTCCCATAACTTCGTCAACCCTATGATCAACCCACCCCAAACTCAAAAAAAAAAATTGGGAAAAAGTAGCTTTTTTGGAAAATTTTCGAAATTTTTTCGACTTATTTTAAGTTTTTCGACCACCCCGCCCAAAATTTTGGAAATTTGGGGACCCCCAACTAGTCGCACCTCTTACAGGTATTGGCCTATATACATGTGTGTAATAAACCCTAGAAAAAATTCGATAGGCCATAAAAACCATACGGGCCAAATTTTTGGGTGTTTTTTGCATTATTTTTCACAGTTTTGCCCTCAGGTATGGCTGGATCGGGAAAATCCGTTCTAGCCGCTCAAGTAGCTCGCGATAAGGAAATTTTAGGCCAAATCTTTCCGCAAATTTTTTGGATCAATTTCGACGATAATAAACGATCGTCGACGAATTGTTGTAGCACCAGCACGGACGAAAAATCTCTACTTTTATCGAAATTTCATTTTTTGTATAGCCACGTAGCTCATTTGGGACGGAGTAGCGGCGGAAAAGTAAGAAAATTTATTTTTTCACGAATTTAGGGAAAAAGTGAAAAATTTGCATAAAATCTTGAAAATTTCGAAGATTTTTTGAAAAACAACAATAAAAAGACGCCTTAAACGGAATATGATCGAAAAATGTCCTATTTTTTCATAGAAATTTTCCAAAATATGTTGGAAAATTACTGAATTTAGATGAATATAATAACATAATAATAAAAAAACAGAAAAAACTGCGAAAAATTTTTAAAACAAATCGCTAGAAAGAGTGTAACTAAAAATTGATAAAATTAGAAAAAAGCGGATTTTTGTTCGAAATTCACGAAAATTTCTAGTGGTTTAAAAATAAAGAAAAAATGATCAAAAAGCTGCCAAAAAACAATAAAGTTAGCATTAATGTCTGAAAATTTTTGAAAAATATTAGTTAAAATTTTGAAAAATTGCGAGTAAAAGTGAAAAAATAATTGGAAAATCATCAAATCCTTAAAATTTAAGGGATTTGTGCTCGAAATTCTTTTAAATATTTTAGCGATTTCGTTGAAAAATCAATTAATCTTACAAAAAGCAGATTTTCGCTTTAAATTCGTACAAATTTACGAGAAATGGGTGTAAAAATACAAAAAATTAACGATCAAAAGCTACAAAAGAAAATCAGCAGAACCAATCGAAATTGACAGAAATTTTTGAAAAATAATCGGCTCAAATTTTTACAAATTGCTAGGCTAATTTTAAAAATGAGTTAAAAATTGAAAATCAACTTTTTTTTAAGTTGAAAATCTGATTTTTTTGAAATTGGCCAAAAATACAGATAAAATGATGCAAAAACAAGAAAATTGTTCAAAAATGTGGGAACTTTTTCAATAATTATTCGCGCAAATTTTGACAAGTTGCATAATTAACTTTAAAAATGATTAATAAATCAACGGAAATGGAAGAAATAAGTTGATTTTTGATCGAAGGTCGGACAAATTTCTGGAAAAAATGCAAAAAATGACGAAACATTGTAAAAAACAAGAAAATCAGTTGAATCAATTGAAATTAAGGGTAAATTTCGAAGAATTATCCTCCCAAATTTTGAAAAATTGTCAGTAAAAGTGTAAAAATGACTGAAAAATAATTAAATGACGGGAAATTGACAGATGTACGCTCGGAATTGTTACAAATATTCGAGAAATTCGTTGAAAAAAAGATGAAAAAGTAGAAAATTAGCAAAAATTTTCCAAATTTTCCAGGAATATTCGCTAAAATTTGATAAATTGTTGGTAGAAGTGTTAAAATAAGTAAGAAACGTTGAAAAAATCAAAAAAAGATGAAAAACTAGAAAAGTTTGAAAAAAATTCTGGAAATTATACCCTCAAATTTTGACCAATTGCTAGAAAGAGTGTAAAAATGACTGAAAAAATCAACAAATCTCGAAAAAGAGACACAGATCTCCGAGAAATGGGTTGAAAAATACAAAAGATAAACCATTAGAGCTACAAAAAAAGAAAATCGCAGGAAAAATCGGAATGGGTGATAGTTTTTGAAGAATGACTGGCCGAAATTTTGAAAAATTGTTGTTTTTTAATGTTTTTAAAATCATCAAAAGGTTGTCGGAAAATAATAGGGTTTTTGATCGAAATTCGGAGACATTTTTGAACCAAAAATACAAAAAGTGATAAAAATAGCAGAAAACAAGAAAATCGGATATAAATCAACTGAAATTAACTAAAAATTTCGGAGAATAATTCACTAAAAGTCAGATTTCGACAACTTGCTAGATTAATTTTGAAAAGGACTGAAAAATGAGTAAAATTTAAAAATTGAATTTTGTTCTAAATTTGTATTAATTTCCAAGCATTAATTAATAATATAAAAAGCAACAAAAAAAGGGTGAAAATGTCAGAAATCGCATACAATTTTCCAGGAATAATGGACTCAAATTTCGAAAAATTGCCTGATAAAATTTGAAAATGACTAAAAAATTAACAAAAATCTGAAAATAATGGATTTTTTTTAGAATCTGTATAAATTTCTCAGAAATACGTTGAAAAATATCAAAAAAATGATGAAAAACTGCAGAAAAAGTAACAAATTTCCAGAATTATGGTGAAGTTGCAAAAGTTTTTCCACAGAAACAAATGAAATTTCAGGCGAAAATACTTTGCTAAAATCAATAGGTACGTTAGAAAAAATGTTACGAATTCGTGAATTTTTAACGCAAACAAAGAAATTAAAAAAATGTTCGAGATTTGTTGAAATTTGACACCATTTTATGAAAAAAACACTCTAAGATGACTCAAAAGTTGCTTGAAAAGTAAAAGTTTACACAAAAAATTTTAAGTTTGAAGTGCCCTTTTCAGACCGTAGAAAGTTTGTCCGGCATAGAAGAAGCTTTGATTAAATTACCGGATTTATTACAAAATAATTGCCCCAAAGCTTTATTAGTGCTCGACGACGTCGTTTCCGAGTATCACGTGACCAAATTCGACGAGCTTTATTGTAGGTCGGTTACTTTACATTTTTTAATTTGTGTGAATCGCTTTACACTTTGCATTTTTTGAAATTGTCCCCCGCCCAGATTTTTGGTCACTACTCGTAACGAAAATTTGGCCTATTGTATAAACGGCTACAAAGAATTGATGCCCATGACGCCGAGCGGTTTTACGCGCCAAGAGACGCACCAAGTTTTGAGCCGTTGGGTCAATTGCCCGGTCGAAGATTTGCCGTCGTTGGCCGACGATTTTTACCAAGAAACGAACGGTCATCCGTTTTTTATAGCTCTGGTCGGCAGTTTACTTAAAACGCATAAAAATAGGTGAGTGTAAAGTGTAAAATCCAACGGTGCCTCGTAGTGTAAAGTGAAAATTTTAGTGACGGTTCTCCAGTGTAAAATATCACATTTCCTCTCATCTGTGTAAAGTGTGAAATGCTAATCTCGCGGTGTAAAGTATGCATTTTGAAATTGGATAGTCTAAATTGTAAAGTCTTACTTTCTCGACGTAGTCTAAAGTGAAAATTTTTTAAGGCTCTCCAGTGTAAAATATCGGATTTTTTTCTCATCTGTATCAATGGTTGTAAGTGTCAAAAAGTGTAAAATGCGGACATCGCGGTGTGAAGTGTGCATATTTAAAATTATGTAGTCTAAAATGTGAAATCATACTTGCGAGATAGTCTAAAGTGAAGATTTTCTTTTTTGAGAATTCTCTAGTGTAAAATATGAGATTTTGTCTCATCTGCATAAGGTGTTGTAAATTATTTCAGAAGAAGTGTAAAATGCGAAAAAATATGCATTTTTAAAATATTCAGTGTAAAGTGGAAATTTTCTTTTTCGAGGATTCTCTAGTGTAAAATATCAGATTTTGTCTCATCTGTATTTATTGTTGTGATATCCAAAAAAGTGGAAAATGTGAACCGCGCGGTGTAAAGTTTGCATTTTGAAATTATATAGTGTAAAGTGTATATTTTTCATTAGAATTAAACAAATTAATCATCATCTTTCATTCAAGAAGACGTCATAAAATAAAAAAAGAATCAAGTGCAGGGGAAAGTCTACCTGTTCTCGTTTTTCTCTTATTTTTTTGTTTTTTTGTTATATTTTTTCTGTGCTTTATTGTTTTGTTTATTCATTGCTGCCTTGCTTTGTGATTTTTCTCAGTATAATTTTTTCTGTTTTTTTGTTTTCCTTTTTTTCTGTTGTAGCTTTTTTTCCATGTTTTCTTGCATTCTGCTTCCGCTTTCTCTTTTCTGTTTACCTTCTTTTTTGTGTTCTTTTTTTCTGTTTTCTGTTTTCCTTTTTGTCTGTTTCCTAGTTTGTCTTTTTTCATTCTGTTTTCTTTTTTCTTTTACCTCCTTATCAGTGTTTTTTCTCTGTTTTCCTTTTTTCTATTCCCTATTTTCTTTTTGTTCTTTTTATGATTTTGTCTGTTTACTAGTTTCTTCATTTTAACCGTGTTCTATTTTTCTCTATTCTTCTGATTCTCACGTTTTCTTATTTTTCTGCTTACCTTATTTCAGTGTTCTTTTTTCTCTTTTTTTCCTGTTGTTTTTCTTTTTTTCTCTGTTCTTTATATTCTCTTTTCTTCATTCTGTTTCCTTTTTTCTTTTTTTGTTTAGCTTCTTTTCAGTGCTATTTTTTCTCTGTTTTCATTTTCCGGTTCCCTTTTTTTAATAATTTTGTCTGTTTTCTACTTTCTGGATTTTATCACGTTCTATTTTCTATTCCTCTGTTTCTCACATTTTCTTCGACTTTTTTTTCCTGTTTACCCTCTTTTCAGTGTTTTTTGTCTGTTTTCTTTTTTCTGTTGCCTATTTTTCTTTTTCTTGTTTCTGCTGTTTTCTTTTTGGATTTTTTGTTTTTTATCTATCCTTCTGTTTCTCAAGTTTTGTTTGAGTTTTTTCCGTTCTCTCTTTTTTCTGTTCACGTTTTTTTCGGTGCTCTTGTTTCTTTTTTCTGGTCCATCTTTCGTTTTTTGTTTATATTTTTTTCTTTCTGGATTTTATCTGTTTTTTCACTATTCTGTTTCTCACGTTTTCTTTCAGTTTTTTATGTTTTCTCCTTTTTCTGTTCACCTTGTTTTCAGTGTTCTTTTTTCTCTGCTTCCTTTTCCTTTTTGATTTTCTTGTGTTTTTTCCTTTTTGAATTTTATCTGTTTTGTATTCTGTTTTTTACGTTTTCTTTGTCAAAAAATTTCGGTTGTAAATCTCCAAATTTTATGCCAAGATTATGGGATTGTTTTGGAGAAAAGTCAAGTTTGTGTAAAGTGTGCTATAAAACTATCCTGTTTAGAGTGTGTAATTTTGTGTAAAATGTGAAACCAAAAGTGTATAAGATGTAAAGTGTTAAAACCGTGAAAAGGTGTAAAGTTATATCGAACATATATTGTGTGTAGAGCTTAGAAAATTCTTTGCGTCGAATATACTGTGCAAAGTGTGGAAGTCGAAATTTTATTATTCTTAGTGTATAATTTTGTATAAAAATCGATTTAGTGTAGAGTCTTAGGATTGGATTTAAATAGCTTCTTAAAAAACCTTTTTTGTGTAAAGTGTTTTGTAAATGTGTAAAGTGAATTTTTTTTTCAGATGGAACTACTACTACGAAGAATTGAAAAATAACAAAGGTTTGACGGGTATAAAAAGCTTGACGGGCGTTAACGCTTACAAATATAAATCGTTCCACGATTCGGTTTCCAGTTCGTTATCCATTTTGAACGATCATTTGAAACAAAAATATTTAGAATTGGCCGTTTTCCCCCTTCAAACTCAAATTCCGGCCACGGTAATTTTACATTTGGCTCATAGCCAAACCGCTTTTTTGGAATTATTTTTGCTTAGAATTTTTTTTCTAGGTTTTATCTATCTATTGGCGAATGAACGTTATGGAAGTGGAAAATCTGATGGATCAATTGATAGCTTTGCATTTAGTAATTAGAATAGTTGAAGAAAATTTCGATTCTTATCGAGTTCATAATTTGATGCATCGACTATTGAAAACTATCGTCGACGAAAATTCAATCATTGTGAGTTGATTTTTCACAAAATTGTAGCATAAAATGCTATTTTTCGCTTTGAATTTCTTCAAAAACTCAAATTTTTAGTATTTTGAATGCTTGAAACGTTATTTTTTCATGGAATTTATAAAAATGATTTTTTCGATTTGAAAAATCTTGATTTTTCCAAAAAAATTCAAGTTCTGAATACTCAACACAATTTAAAATTTTTTTTTTAGGCCTACCATCGAAAACTGGTTGAGAATTATCGATCGGAAATCCGCGAAAATTGGAGTATATTACCGAAAGATAATTATATCCATCGATTTATCGGTTATCATTTGGAAAATGGGCAAATTTTCGATCAATTTCCATCCATTTTTTTAAATTTAAAATTTTTATACGACAAATGTACGATATGCGGATACCAAAGTTTGATTATCGATTACGAACGATATAAAAATTATATCGGTGCTCAGGTGATACATTTAAATGTTTGTAACAAATTTTAAAATTTGAGAAGAAATTCCAAATTTTGGAAAAAATATTTAGGGTAAGATAGAAAATTCAGAATTTCATTTAAAATCGATAATTTGGATTCGGAAGCACTCGAATTCTTGCAAAAATAATCAGAATTCCTTCACAAGTCAAATTCGTATGAAAAATTTAGAATTCTGTATTCTTTAAAGTTACAAAGCTTGAGAAATTGATCAGATTTACTGGAAGAAAATTTGTGTATCCCAGAAATACATATTCCGAATTTCAAAAAACATTAGAAAAATTTTAAACTCAAAAAAGTCCAAATTTAGCTGAAAACTCAGGAGAAAGTCGAACTTTTAATTTTTTTACTTTTTTTTGCTAGAATTTGATCAAATTCGACGAATTTATGAACTTTTTGGACAAATATAAACACGAGAAAGACGCCAATTTAATGAATTTGGCCTTGAAAGAGTCGCCCGAATCTTCAATTTACGTCGCTGCCACCAAATACCTTTGATTTTTTGTGCCTTATTTATTTATTCCCGTATAAACTGTTTTATAGTATCGTGGTCATGTACCCTGGTGAGTTTTGTCAATTTCAATCAGAAATCAGCATGTTTGTAGTTTCAGGAATTTACACGTCTCGTTGACGTTGTCGATATTGGTTCACTGTAATATAGGAATTCCAAATTTTGAGCTTTTCGCGTCGCGGACGGAAAATTTCTTGAAGAATGGCCGAAAACGATTTATCGGTTTGGTACAAAAGCGTACCGATAATTTCTCGCTATTGGTTCACCGGAACGGTTATCCTCCCGCTTTTGGGACGTTTAGGAATATTGAATCCTTGGTGGTTGGTTTTGGAATACAATTTATTCGTTTATAAATTACAAGTTTGTTGCGATTTTTGGTTAATTTTCGCACTTAATTGGGCGTTTTTTCTCGTTTTAGCTATGGCGACCGTTGACCGCTTTGTTTTTCTACCCGATCACGCCGTCGACCGGGTTCAATTTTTTGTTGATGCTCTATTTTTTGTACAGTTATTCGACGCGTTTGGAAACAGGTTAAAAATTTTTGGGAGCATTCCTGCAATTGGGGAGCGAAAGGGGTACCCTGTCCCTCAACTTGATCGAGGGTCCATCAAGGGGGGGACTGGGGGTCCCAAAAGTTTTTTTATAGGTCGGGGTCGAAAAAATAGGAAAAATTTTCCCAAAAAGATAAACTTTTCCCCTAATTTTTTCGAATTTGGAGGGTTGAGTATAAGGTTGACGAAATGGGGGGGGGGGGGGGGATTTCGACATTTGGGTATAGGGTTCGAGCAAGTTGGGGAGGGTCCCCCAACCCCCCCGCCGACATTTTTCGACTTTTTTGTCGAGTCCCCTTCGATTTTACGAATAATAAGTAGCTCGACCCTACAAGTTTAGATTTCATCTTCACCCAAAAGATTAGAGGCCTCAGTTTTTTCGCATCAATGCCGAAATTACAATTTATTTTTCAGGTTTATTCGACGGTCGACCAGCCGATTATTTATTCATGCTAATTTTTAATTGGTTGATGATTTCTGTAAGATTAATTAATTATAATTAATCTTAATTAATTCAATTTTTCGCTATTTACACAGTTAATCGCCCTATTTTCCGAAACTTATTTCCTTTTGGAACCGATGGTTTTGAGCATTTTATACATTTGGTGTCAAACCAACGCCGATACGATCGTACAATTTTGGTTCGGCACTTCTTTCAAAGCCCTATATTTGCCTTGGGTTTTGGTCGGTTTTAATATGATAATTAGGGGAGGGTAATTTACAGTGTAAAGTTGCCAATTTTCAATGTGTACAGTTTACATTTTTCTAGCGGTGTAAACGAATTGATCGGCATTTTAGTCGGACATTTGTATTATTTTTTGGCTTTCAAATATCCGCAAGAATTCGGCGGCCGTTCGTTTCTACAAACGCCTGGATTTTTGTAAGTGTAAAGTTGTTCACGTTTGTAAAATCTGTAGGTGTAAAGTTGCTTTCGCCAAAATTTAGAGTTTACACCGGAAATTTTTTTTTGTAGATACAATCTTTTGCCTAGCGATCGGCGGATGGGAGGCGGCCGCGATTTCGGACGAGCGCCCGACGCTCAAAATAGAGACGTTTTCGGCGGACGAGGCCGAAGATTAGCCGATTGAAAAATTTTTCTCTGTAAATTTTGTTTACAATAAATATTGTTATGCTAGAGTTTACCTTGTATTCCTCTGTCAAACAGGCTGACTTCTTCTCTGACATACAAGCAAGTTTGTAACTTTGCTAACTTTAGTCTACGTATATTCATGTATACTGTAGGCCGAGATGATGAAAATTTTCCGCTCCGCTCGTCACCAGCTTTTCCGCACATTTTTTACTAACCGCTCTGCAAATATGGACAAAAAATTCGTCGTCGTTCGTTGCGCTACTCAAAATTACGCCGATTTAAAGGTCGAGTGGAACCTAGAATGGACAATTTTAGATTTTAAACGATATTTATCCCAAAATCACGCGTCGAAACCGGTAGGAATTTTTCGATTTTTGGAATCGAAAAGAATCCAATTCGGGAAAATTTGCATGAAAGTAGTGTTTTTGGGGAAAATTTTTGAAATTTTTTGGGGATCCCCAAAAATTGGGCTTGTTTAAAATTGAATTTCTAAATTTAGGACATCGAAAAACAAAGATTAATTTTCGCCGGACAATTGATGAAAAATGAAATTTTATTGCAAGATTATTTGAAAAAAATGTCGGAAAATTTTTCGCCCATAATTCATTTGGTTTGCGCTCCGGATTTGAGTCGATCGGCTCCGAATAATCCAACAACGCCGACGCCTAAACCGCACGTTCGAAGCGCCGCTAATTTGAATTTAAATCCCGCTTCTGCGACCACCGGTAATTTTCAAAATCAAACGCAGCAACAGTTTTTCATCAACAATTCTTTTGTCCAATCGAGCCCCGATTTAAGTCATTTACACCAAAACGGCGCCTTTTTACAACCGCACGCCCATTTTTACAATTATTATAATCAATATTTACAATATTTGCAACAAATTTACGGCGCCGGGCAATCCCCGTTGGCTTGGGCGCCCTACGGCCGCCACGAAACGCAAATCGACGGGCGAGAAATTTTGCCCCAACAGGCGCCCGTCAATCCTGTGGTAAAAATTTAAAAAAAATGTTGCGAATTCTGCGCGTAGAAAATTGAAAATTTTTCGTATTTCTATCATTTTTTGACGTTCTAAATCGAAAATTAAAAAAAATTGTCATTTTAGGCTAGAAAAATTTCATATTTTTGACAAATTCGCCGGGAATTTTTGGAAAATTCCATTTTTGTTCGCCCTATGCAGCTCGAAATTCGGAAATTTTCGAAAAAAATAAAATTTCTACGCGAGAAATGACTCTTTTCTGGCGCTTAAAATTCCATCTTAAGTAGAAAAATTCGGAAAATTAGGATCAAAATTGAAGAAATTAATTATTTTCAAGCCACTAAACATCGAAAAATTTGTATTTTCCCCAAATTTCACGTTAGTAGGACGTTCAAAACTGGAAAATCATTTAAAAAATTGTATTTTTTAGCAAGAAAAATGCAAAAAGTTTGTATTTTCCTCAAACTGGGCATTTAGAGTACGCTCGAAATTGAAATTTTTTTTAAATACCTCAGTTTTTACGAAAAAAAAATTTCAAGAAATTTATTTCTCACGGTTGACGTTTCCTAAGGCCCGAAATGAATTTTGAACGTTGGAATTTTACTTTTTAACCGAAAAATTGTAAAGATGCCATTTGTAAGCCGAAAAATTGCAAAAATTTTATTTTTTAAGCTGAAAAATTGCAAAAATTGCAATTTTTAAGCTGAAAACTTACAAAAATTGCAATTTTAAAGCTGGAAAAATTGCGAAACTTCTAATTTTAAAGGTAGAAAAATTTGAATTTTTAAACGAAAGAATTGCAAAAATTTGAATTTTTAAGCTGAAAAATTGCGAAAAAATTTCAAAAATTTGAATTTTTAAGCTGTAAAATCGGTGAAAATTGAAAAAATTTCAATTTTTAAGCTATAAGATTGGAAAAACTATAATTTTCAATTTGAATTTTTAAGCTGAAAAATTGCCAAAATTTGAATTTTCAAGCTGAAAAATTGTGAAAATTTGAATTTTAAAGCAAAAAAATTATAAAAATCTGAAATTTTAAGCTAAAAAATTGCAAAAGCTTGAATTTACAAACGAAAAAATTGCAAAAATTTGAACTTTTAATTTCAAAAATTCAAAAAATTTCAATTTTTAAACTCAAAAATTGCACGAATTTAAATTTTAAAGCTGAAAAATTGCTAAAATCTGGATTTTTAAACTAAAAAATTGCATAAATTTCTGTGAAAATGGCTCAATTTTCGACACAATTTTTTCCCAGCTCAACAACGACGTCGCCAACGCCCCGCCGTTGAACGCCGCGCCGGCCGCCCCAGTCGACGACGCCGCCGCCGGATTGTTCGCCGGTCGCGATTTTTTGGACGTCATTTATATGTTGCTACGTTCGTCGATCATTTTCGTCGTTTTGTTCGCCTATTCGTCGATCGAACGTACAATTTTCGTCATGTTGGTCGTTTTTCTCTTTTTCGCCTATCAAAATGGGTGGTTCGCGAGGCGAAATATTCCGCAACAACAACAAAATAACGACGATAATAATAATCGAATAAGAGAAGAAAATAATGTTAATAATGACGAAGGTGAGGAATTTTTTTTCTGTTGAAATATTTTCAAAATAGGTATCAAACGATAGATTTCGTCGAGTTCTATCGAAATATATGTCTCAAAATTTCCAATTTTGATTTTTGATGGAACTATGATTGATTGAAAGTGTTTTATTTGAATGATAACTAAAAATAAATTTTCCTCCTCAAATGCTACAATGTTGATGGCAAATGATAGATCTCATCGAGCTCTATCTGAATATATTATTAAAAATTTTCAATCTTGATTATTGGCTGAACAACAATCTATTTAAATTTTTAGTATTGATAACATTATCACATGTTGAACATGCAATTTCTCACATTTTTTCTTCCAAAACATATATAATATGATTATCAAGTGATAGATCTCATTGAGCTGTATTCGAATATGTCATTCCTAATTTTCAATTTCGTTTTTCGATGGAACTATAGTCAATCAAAATTCTGTAGCCATACTACCAATGATGAAGATATAGCATGTGTTTAAAATTTTTTACTCCAAAATGTACACAATATGGGTATCAAATGATAGATCTCATTGAGCTCTATCTGAATATATCATCAAAAATTTTCAGTCTTGATTATTGCCTGAACAACAATCGATTTAAATTTGTACTATGGATAACATCACATGTTGAACGTGGAATTTCTCAAATTTTTTCTTCCAAAACATGTATAATATGGTTATCAAGTGATAGATCTCATTGAGTTGTATTTAAATATGTCATTCCTAATTTTCAATTTCGTTTTTCGATGGAACTATAGTCAATCAAAATTCTGTAGCCAAAGATATTGGATGTGTTTAAAAATTTTTACTCCAAAATGTCCACAATATGGGTATCAAATGATAGACCTCGACGAGTTCTATTCGATAGAGTCATTCAAAATTGTCAATCTTGATTATTGGTAGAATAACAATCGATTAAAGTTTTGTAGTATGGATAACATGATCAAATATTCAACTTTGAATTTTTCCAATTTTTTCCTTCGAAGTATATACAATATGAAAATGGAAGGATGCAACTCGTCGAGTTCTATCCAAGCATGTTATTTTTAATCCTTAATTTCACTTTTTTAATGAACTAAAATGGATCAAAATTTTGCAACTATATGGCCAATGATAAAATATAGGACTTGCTTGAAAATTTTTCGGGTCAAATACCACCAATATGGGTATCAGATGATAGATCTCGACGAGTTCTATCCAAATATGTCAATCAAAACGTTCAATTCTCTTTATTGGCAGAACAAGAATGGATTTAAATTTTCTGTATGAATTACATGATCACAATTTCGAGATGGAATTTTCCTTATTTGTTCTTTCGCAATATATACAATATGGAAAGTAAATGATACATCTCGTCGAGTTCCATTCAATTATGTGATTTCCAATAATTGATTTGAGTTTTCAATGAAAGTATAGTCGATATAAGGGAAGCAGCTACATCACCAATGATGAGGTATAGGACGTGTCGGAAAATTTCACGGTTCAAAATATCCACAATATGGGTATCAAATGATAGATCTCGACGAGTTCTATCCAAATATGTCATTAAAAACGTTCGATTTTGATTATCGGCAGAATAACCATCGATTTAAATTCTGTGTATGGATAACATGGTCACAATTTGAACATGGAATTTTTCTCATTTTTTTTCTCGAAATGTATACATTATATGTGCCAAATGATACATGTCGTCCAGTCTCATTCAAATATGGGATTCATAATTCTTGATTTGCATTTCCAATGGAAGTATAGTTGATGAAATTTCGGCAGCTATGATAAAGTATAGGACGTATTGGAAAATTTTTCGATTCAAAATATCTACAATATGGGTATCAAATTATAGATCTCGACGAGCTCTATCCGAACATACTTCTCGAAGCTGAAAATAATTACTTTTGATAGAGTTATAATTGATTTTCCTCATTTTACAGCAAATCACGTTGATACGGCTATGAACATGGACCAACAAACGCAACCGCAAAGCGCTTGGAACGTTTTTTGGTCCACGTGTTACACATTCATTTCGTCATTTTTCACGTCCTTGATACCCGAACGTCCGCCTCCTATCAACAATTTTTGATTTACAACTTTTTGCTCTTGTTCCATGTACTCGCGTGTAAAGTGCTATTTTTCAGCTGGCTTACTGTAAAATTGGCGCTTTTTAGATTTACGAAATATAATTTAGTTACTGGTTTATAACAGAGTGGATGTAAAGTTTAAAAATTCAGCTTTAATTTAAACTGATGTAACTACTTCAAAAGTTGAGGTTAAGCGTTTTAATCAGTAGTTTCGGATAGATCACAACGAGAGCTGTCGATTGGTCTATCGTATGTAGTACAAAAATCTAAATTTATTGTAAAATTTGAAAAAATCGGTAATTACATTGAGCTACACAGCATTGTTTAAAACCATAATTTACATCAAATAATTAAGGCCCCACGTAATCACAGCACTGATTACACCTAAAACATGAGAAAATGTAAACCTTTTTTCACAAAACTGCCGCCAAAAAAATTACCAGTAACCGGCAAAGTGACCAACCAGGAAAAAGCAATATTGCGGAATGTACGCCAATTGACGGCTTTCGTCGTTTTAAGAAACCCGACACACACGACCGACCCTATTTTACAATGCGTGGTGCTGATGGGGAGGCCTATTTTACTGGCCAGTAAAACCGTACTGGCCGCGCCCAACTCCACCGAGAAACCGCTGCAAAAACAAGTTAACGATAAATGTTACTATAGTGTCAAATCTGACATACTTGTCAGTTTGTGGAAAACGCCCGCAGGTACAATATGTCCCACTACGCTGGGATTGGATACACATCGTTCCTACTGTAGAAGATGCATCTGTGAATTTTATCATTCTGTCCCATGTGTTTGCTTATGTTTTGTTATTGATTTTCGCCTGTGCATTGCTCGCCTTGTTTTTATTATATTAAAAACGCTGTATTCTGGATTGAGTGATTTAACAAGCTAAGCTTATTAATAAATATTAAATTAGACCATACTGTCACGTGCCAACGAATTTCGCCCAGCCCCACGTGATTAACATCATATTTTTCTATTATGTTTTTCGCCACGTTTTGTTTTACAGTAACTTACATTAATTTTACGTTCCATTTTTATAATTTCTACATGCAATTTCTGTGTGTACTTTTCGTGTTTCATTTCTGTTTTATTTGTCACACTTTCATTTCCGTCACGATTTGTTACTTTTCCATTGCACATGTAGACTACGGTATGTAACCCCCTAGTCAGAATTTCCCTTAAAGATAAGCTCTCCCAGCTCATCGCTGTAATTGGAGCACAACGTGCATCTCTTGTCAGTAAAAACTAGTGACGTTTCACAATGTCAAACGCCTAGTTGAGAATTCTCACTAGATGACGTTCTTATGTTAAGCATGGAGAGTGAAAACTCGCCCCAATGCTTAATGTAGTGAACTGGAAAATGTCTATGTGACCATAGGCATCTTCTGCAGCGATTTCTGCTGCAGAAGTTAGCTTGGGTGTGTCTTAGCTCTGCCCAATGCATACTGTAAATTAGGGGGCCCTTTAAAAGGGCTTTTTTCATTAATTTTGCACTCATTTTTGGGCCTAATTGTCTTTTGCATTTTACAGCCTGCGTTCCTGCGTTTGCCTGCGTCATTTATATTATAATTTGCATATTGTACCTGCATCTGCTGCCTTTCTAATAAATTTACATATTCCCCTATGGTCTCCCTTGTGTTGCCAGTTACCGTAACCCAACCTTAGGAGTTTGCCTTGTTGCCTGTTGATCGAGAACCCCCATCGCCTTCCCAAGGAACGTTTGGATACTGTGGCCCGCCGACTCGCATTTGCCTGCCCACCATGCTGAATCGCTTTCAGATTATCAAACCCGCTTCCCCGCCATCCGTAGGACCCACGTTTGACCCTTGAACCCGTCGCCCAGTGCCCAGCACCTTGAGAAGAGGATTTAGTGAGTCTTCTCAGGGGTTATTATTGTTGAGGGTATATTTGTGGGAATCCTCCTTAAGCTAGTTTCCCTTGAGAGTACCCTCAGTTGAGAAAGCCCTTGAACCCTTTAAGGTCAGGGCCAATTAGGGGATTTAGGTTGACAATCGGGTCCCCTACAGTAAGCCATTCCAGGAATGGCACAGTCCCTCATTCTCAGTGAATGAGAACTAGGGATTGCCACCCCTGACCCGGCGCATTGTCCATTATTCTACAGCTGAACCCCAAGACAAGGCCGAGGTACACCATAGGTTTTCCTGTGGTAGTACCAGCTGGGTTAGGTTCCCGCAAGGAACAACCTTATGGAGCCTCCCAAGGGGGTCACAGCATGTCACTGACAGTGTCATGGCCATATTCTCTATGGGATATGGTATGGGTTTTCCAATCAATGTGACTGATCATCTATTCATTTAATGTGACATGGCTCCTAGTTCGTTTAATGTGACATGGCTCCTAGTTCGTTTAATGTGACCATACAGACACATAGGAGATATAGGGGGAACACTTTTATACCTGAGACCATACATGTAACGCAGCCCCAAGGTCTGGGGAGGGTCAATAATTCCGAAAATTTTAGGGCGAGAGGCCTCTCTAAAAAAAAATATTTAGTTTTTTCGCCAAAAAGTCCGAAAAATAATTTAAAAATAGTAGGTTCTTTTACTAAGAAGACTGAAAAAATGTATTCATGGTGCGAAAACCCCTGAAAATGCACTTTTTTCACCATTTTTTGTTCAAAAAACGACATTTTTCATCAAGAAATTCACATTCTTGAGCATTTTTCCGACGAAAAGTATGGGAGTCCCTAGGGCTATCATATGGCTAGCCATATGATTCCAAAATCGTGGGGGTGGTCGCCAAATGGCAAGCCATATGGTCAACGATTTCTGGGGAGGGGTTCCATAGCACTTCCCCCCAAATTATATGCATACCTGACACCCTGGGCACCCCCCTGATCCGAAAAAAATTGAAAATTATCAAAAACCCCCCTGAACTTTTTTTTTTGATTATTTTTATGCATATTTTGTATTAAAAACAAGCTTGCAGAACTTTTTTTTTTGCTTGCCTACCCTGATCCTGTCGATATAATAAATTCCAAGGACACCCCCCCCCGGGAAAATTCTCGCCATGTGTGTCGAAATCGTTTTATTTTGTGTGTTACCTACTAGTCGGCTAGTTTCAGTCAGGCTTTTCTAGAATAGGTGAATTTTCCACGCTGGACTTCTAATGCATGAGTGAGGGGTCATTCCAATTTTAAGACATATGCAGCAAAGCACTGGTAAGGTACTGGCTATGTTTCCTGCCCAACAGATCCTTTTACAGATTGAACCTTCTTCCTTGGAGTCCACGGATTAAGGAGGGACAAATCGGTCTGAGCCCAAAAATCAGGTCAAAAATCACCTTTTTCAAATATAACATTTGTATATGCAGGAGGTTGTAGGGTTTACACACACCAGAGTTAGCCTTCATCCTGAGCTCAGGCTTAGCATTGAGCTTAGGCTTAGGCTTGGAAAAAATTTCATAGGCCCTAAAGCGCATAAGTATACATTTAGCCCCGCTTACCTGGTCGGAGTCAATTTAGTTAAACCTTCGCCCACCGTATAAATAACCCGATGACCCAACAGCCAAAGACCTATGCACATGCCGCAAGCGCCATAGGCCATCAGCCAAATGGGCGATTGAACTGACGCATCAGACGAACTGGGCTCCTGGTGGCCACCACCACTCGTTAATGCATGGTTCGACCAAAACAGTAACCACAAGCTAACCATCGGGGCTATGGCGTTACTGACATCATTGCCACCATGGGCGAAACCACCGAAGCAGGCGCTCAAAATTTGCAAGAAGGAAAATAGTTTCGAAACGTTGGGGTGTTCAATTTTGTGGGCAGTAAACGCGGCTTTTAACTGAAAAACACACATGAAGAACTTACTGTAGTGCAAGTATATGGTTGAGGATGTGGTATTGGATTATGCAAGTGTAACACAGTGTATGACATTAGATTATCACACAATGATTAAAGTTTGGTCGGGCTTGGATTTGTCCCTAGACTTTGGATTGTGAAACTACAAAGTTAGCCACTGGACCAGGTCGACAATTTGGCACATAACTAGACCTTGTATATACCCTCAAGAGTATCGCAAAAACAGTAAGGTAAACAAAACTAACCTTACCCTATCTTTCATAGATATCTCGGATGCAATGGTCAATGATTTTCGAATTCTTTTGAAACCATTTTTCATTGTAGACAATTTAGGGTTTATTGGCTGGTAGTTTAGAATACTGCCATTCTGGGTGGGAAAATCTGTCTGCGGCTCATCCATACTCGTTATTTCATCTTAATAAAAAGATGAAACTTGTGCGATTTTGGTCAAATGATGCAGTTGAAAAATACTTTCGCAGCCAATCTGGAAGCCAATTTTGAGTGGCGGCCCTCTTTCTTCAGTGGAAACTTTGATCAATGGCGTTTGTGAAGCTGCACTTGTTTTATCAACTGGGATAGACAAATCACGTCGTATGGCATCCTCGGTATCCAAGATCCATTTTTTCAAGCGTGGATTAACGAAGAATTTGACCAGGAGAGCAATTAGCATCGAACAACCGATACTTATCAAGAAAACCAAGGCCAGCGGTATTTGGTCCAAATGCAGCACTGTATACACAATACCAAAGTGTTTGCAACATAAATTATAGTCCAGAGATGGTGAGAATTCATCTCTTCCGCCAGATTAATAAATTTGAATCGGTTTACAATGCGAAGTTGATTTACACCGACATCAAGAAAATGATATAGGAGTGAAAGTGGAGCTCTCCTATCGATGCAGACATTAGAGAAAAGTGAAGTCCAAGTTGGCCAATACAAGGTTGATAGTGTTGGAATTTCATGGAGTTCAAAGCTGTGAAATTTTCTACATGGCACGTGGAATGTAGGAGTGTAAACTATTCAAACAATTGTACAGTAATCCTGAAATGAAGAATTTAACACCTAATAGTTATCTTGTACAGCAGCCACCTCAACTACTAATTGTTGCAAAAAGAGAGCACCTTTCCCGTTGCTTGGTTGGCTCATTTGATTAGAGTCTGCGGACAGTAGCCGCAAGGTCCTGGGTTCAAGTCCCAGACCGAGCCTAACTTTTACTGAAGCCCCGAGTAGCAGGAACAGGTTGCCTCAACAATCTTTTGGGGAAAAAAGTTGAGAATCTCGATGCTCAATATGGTCAACCCATTCGTGGACATACAATTCATACTTTCAGATCCGTCGAATAATATCGAAAACAAATTAAGGCAAATGGTAAAAAAGTAAAAATATGGTAGTGTTTTCAAACCCGCTTCCAACGTGTCACCCTGAAAAAATTTGGCCAAAATTAAAATGTGATGAACTATACTTGAGCAGAATAACTGCCTGATGAATATTACCTTGACTTTGAGCACAGTCCAGTTGATGATTAAATAGATCAGGCATGATACCAAACCTGACATTACTGGCGACAGGAACCAAGAGGCGACTGGAAAGAAAAATTTGCATAAAATTTAATCTGGTCAGAACTACTAACCCTACCAAAGTGGTTCACGGGCCCATAGAGGGAGTACACAAAAGATACCCCTGTACGAAACATATGCTTGAAAGTTTGCCAACTTTACTGTGTGGAGCAATACAGGGGTGTAGAAAGTATAGTCCATGATGTAATACAATCAACATCTGGTTAAACGTGCAGGTGATACAGGGGGTGTAGAAAGCAGATCCGAAGCTTCAACGTGTAAAATTTTAATTTCATGTAGAAAGTACACATGAACTTTCAACCCTAGAATTCTTCATTTAAGTGGAAAGTATGCCCAAAGCTCCGAGCATAGTTTCTACACGAAGGTAGAATTTTACAGGTTGAAGCTTCAACCCTAGAATTATACTTCTGTATAGAAAATACGCCTGATGCTTCAATGTGTAAAATTATACTTCCAACTTTCAACAACTAACAAGAAACTGTGCTCGAGGCTTTAACAGGTAACAATGGACCTCAATGTACAAAGTATACACCGGCCGACTTGACTCAGATGTTTAAGTTGATTACGCAATATCTCCATGGAAAAAATTCAAAAGACACTTGAAAATAGAAGAATCTAATATTCATTTTTTGCAGTTTAAAAAACATCTGAGGGTCATAAAATCAAACGTGTTAGATTCTATGACCCTCAGGTATTTTTTTAAAATTTTCCCGAGAATGCAGGATAAACAGACTACTAGAGTCAGCAACTGTATCAATTTTTCGAAAAATGTTTACATTAAAATCTAATGGTTTCACAAAATTTCTGTACACTAGCAAAACAGTTAGATTGTGAGAATCCTAGCATAACTGTTTTTTAAATTGCGAAAAAAACTTTTTTTAAATTGCAAAAAATTAATAACTATTATCCTCAAGTATTTTTTAAAATTTTTTTGATAGAATTGCGTCATCAATTTTAACATTTGAGTCAAGTCAGCAGAGGTATACTTTCTAGATTGAAGTCGATTTTTACCCATTAAAGCATCGAGCTTAGTTTCTACATGCAAGTAGAATTTTGGCCAATAAGGGCCGTCTTGGTCTAGTGGTTATCCCCTCTGACTGCTAGTCTCGAGAACCAGGTTCAGTTCCAGGTGTAACCCAAAATTGAATTTCTGGTAACTGGCTCAGGCAGACACAGCCTTTCATCCTCTTGGGGTAGATAAATTGTGTAGGCCGGCTTGGAACGCTGATTGCTGGGGTCCACTCAGCTCAGTTAGCATGTTGGCCATAGTACCTCAAATGAGGTGGTGGGCTTATTCCATTATGAGGTAGGTAGCCAATCAAGTCCTGCTTGTCAGGCAGATGCCAGCCTGTGGAATGTGGCCTCCACTAGGCACTAAAAAGCACCTGAAGAGCACTTCTCGGATAAGGTGGGCACTTATATGATCATATAGTCTATTTACTCAATTAAGCTTCGAACATAGTTTCTAAATAAGAAGTGAAAATTCACATGTTGAAGCTTCGGGCGTACTTTCTACATGGAATTATAATTCTAGGGTTGAAGCTTCAATGTGTAAAATTCTGCTTCCATGTAGACACTACAATGGAAGCTTTAGGCGTACTTTGTAATTCTAGGGTTGAAACTTTAAGCATACTTTCTGCATGGAAGTAGAATTTTACACGTTGAAGCTTCGGGCGTACTTTCTATACCTCCTGTATCACCGAGCACGCTTGAAAAATTTGGATCATATTACACCATTGACTATACTTTCTACACCTCCTGTATTGCTCCACACACTTAAAGCGGCAAACTTTGAAGTACATGTTTTGTACAGGGTACCTTTTGCATACCTCCTGTACGGGCCTGTATAACTACCTACCAATATGCCCTATGACACTCCATCGGATGCCTTTCAGGCCTTTGAGCACCAAGGAGTAGCCAACCGTCGACCCAACGATAGCGTGCGTGGTCGAAACTGGCAATTTTAAAAAAGTGGCCAAAAGTAGCCACGCCCCGCAACCTAAAAATGCTTGACGATTGTCAAGTTGTTGTAAAATCTACAGTAAACTATACTCACCTGTCAATGAAGCGATTTGACCAAAAATCAATTGTTTATCATCACCGTTGTAAACTCGCAGATCGACGACACCCTGCCTCATGGTATCGGTTACCTTATAGCCTAAAATGTGTACTTTACATTTACAGTACATAAGTGTAAAGTAACTTTACACCAACCTAACAAAATGGCGCCCAACGATTCGAAAATGGTGGCCAAAATGTAAGCTTGTCGTAGATTTAAAACTTTGGAACCGACGCTCGTGCCGAACGAATTGGCCGTATCGTTGGCGCCGATTGCGAATGATAAAACGAACGAAATTAAAAACCCGATGATCAAGAATATCCATAAGAAATTTTGGTGTAAAGTTGAACCAATCGGAAAAGTGGTATTAAAAATGGGTGTAAAATTGTCCGCAAAGTTGGCGGGGTTTGTTGTAGAGTTGTCCACGAAAGGGGCGTGGTTTGTTGTAAAGTGGTCCACGAAAGGGGCGTGGTTTGTTGTAAAGTTGTCCACGAAAAGGGCGTGGTTTGTTGTAAAGTTGTCCATCAAAGGGCGTGGTTTTTTAATCGCTTAGTCGTTCGTCATATCTATAAACAAGAAAAACATGTAGAAAAAAAACAATTACCACAAAGATAAATAATGAACTATAAATTTAACAACATAACATATGGCAAAAAGTTTATATATTACTAAAAATTTCGTCTGCCCAGCCGAAACCGGTTTTGTAAGGAACCCATTTATCATATGACGTTTTCTTTTTTGCTTATCTATCGTCCTTTTACGAAAAAATCTGGTTTCTGCTGAGCGATGAGTAGGAGAAAAAAGAAAATGAATAGTTGATAATGCAGACCATGGTTCGAATCCTGGAGGAGCGGATTTTTTTTTTAAAATTGTGATTTTAATCAAGTTTTATAGTTTTTTTATGATTTATTAAATTATTTTATTTTTTTGATTTATTTAATTTTAATGTGATTTTTTAGTTATTCAATATTTATTTAATTTTTTGCAATTATTCAATTTAAATTATTAATTTAATAATAATAATAATTTAATTTAAATGTATAATTATCATAAATTTGTCAAAAATCATCAATAGAAAATTGCAAAAAAAAAACGTTCAAAATTCAGTTAAATCTTCCGAATATGTCGAAAAATGAGAAAAAACTCGAAAATAATGAAATTTTACCAAAAAGCGAAATCTCTAATTTCAAGCGAATTTTGTTAAAAAAAGGTGAACTCAACGACAACAAAAAATTGTGAAAACAGAAAGAATGAACAAAAATGTTCGAAATTCCTTCAAATTTATCAAAATTTTAAAAGAAAAAAACATTGCTTGTGATCGAGAAAAAAATATAACTTCAAAAAACATTGCCTAAGCCTGAGCAAATTTGTCGAAAAATATTGAAAAAAATGGAGTAGAAAATTAAATTAGAAAATTAATTCTAAAAAATTAGATTAAAAAATCAAATTTTATACTTAAGCCTAAGCTAAGTAGCTAGGCGATTTATAGAAATTTTATTCCAAAGCAACATTAAAAACTTAAAAATCAACGAAAATCGTAAAATTCAATGCACTTCTAACAAATCTGTTTAAAAAGGGCAGAATTTAAAAAATTGATGAAAAACTGTAAAATTCTTTAAAATTTTTTTCTCAAAAATTGGAGTGGAAAAAAATTTTTATCGAGTGTTTGAGTAAATTCATAAAGATTAACTCACGTATTTGATAAAAATACAAAAAAAGTTCAAACTTCACTAAAAATGATGAATATCTACAAAAAGAAGCAAAATCTTCAATAATTAATTTTTTTGCGAAAACTGGAAAAAAATATTAGAAATTCGTTCATATTTAGGTTGATTTTTGGGAGAAATAGCAAGTATATACTACTATGATGAAAAATTAAAAAAACTACTAATTTTTGGAACATTTTTTAAGAAATTAAAAATAACCCAAAAAAATCGCCAAATACTCCAAGATTTTGTCAAAAAGCATCATTAAAAAGAATAAAATCTAGGCAATTTGTCTGAAAAGTGCAATAATTCGAAACATTCTTCAAGAAAATATGAAAAGGTGTAAAATTTTCAAAATTTTTTCAAAAATTGCAGTTAAAAAACATAAAACAACAACGAAAACATTTTTATTCTATATTTTCTAAATAAACAAACAACAATTTAAGCTTGTTTGACAACATTTCCCTCCGAACTGTATTTTTGCCACGTTGTCAAAATGTCGACCAAATTTAAATTCGAGGTAAAAAGTTTCAATTTTCGACCATCTTCTAAAATAAAAGATAGAAAAATTGATAGAATAAAGATATAAATATTATTTAAATGTTACATATAAAGTATAATTTATTGAATAAAATTAATTGAATATTAAATAAAATTAATTAAATGAAGTTAATTAAATATGAAATAAAATTAATTAAATATTAAATATTAAATAAAATTAATCAAATATTAAATTATCAATATTCATATTAAAATGATGGTTGAAAAATTAATTTAAATTTTAAAAAGTCTTTATTTTTAAATTTGAAATTTAAAAAAATTTTACTGAAATCTGCTTCAATAATCGGTTCGCTTCGATCATTGACAACTTCAGGTTTGAGGCGACAATCCGGATTCGTTTGTCGAATTTTCATTTGATGAGCCAAACACATAAATTCTCTTCAAAAAAGAAAAAATACACGTAAAATTTTCAAAAAAAAATTCAAAAAATCACCTGCAACTAGTCGACGGTACGAACGGATCGAATTTGAAAGACACTTTTTTAAATTTTTGTAACGTCAATTGATCGGCCAACTTCGTTGATCGATTTTCGCGCGTCGATTCGACACCTTCGCGGATTCTTTCCCACATTGTGCGCGTAAATTTCGTAGGTTTAGCTGGATGCGGCATTTTTTTAGAATTATTGATTAAATTCTAGAAAAAAACGGTATAAAATTTAAAGAAAAATTCGAATTCGCAAAAAAAATCTTAATTTTTATAAGAAATTTTATAAAATTTTCGGAAAAATTTTAAAATTTTAAAATATTAAAACAGAATTTCGAGATTTGTAAAAGTTTGCAAAAACCTCTGAAAATCTTGGACAAAAATTTTATTTATATCCAAACTTGAAACACGAAATTCTAAATTTACTTTTGAGTGGACAACATAATATTATAAGACCTTTTCAGCAAATTCGCAATTCAGGATTTATCGGAAAAATCTAAAATTTATTCAAAAATTAGAATTTGAGTCGCAGATTTAAATTGTATTGCTAAATCCGAAGGGTATGAAAAATTCTGAATTTTCTTTCTAAATGAGAATTCTAAACTCGATACTTGTAACGGGGCCCTGATGTCTGGGAGCGGGAGGGTGGTGGCGGAGCCAATTTTTTTAGAGCCGGGGTCACAGATTCCCAAAATTTAAGAGTAAGGGTCCTGAACGGAAAAAAATTCAAATTTTTCACCGGAAAACATCAAAATATGGTCCAAAAAATTGTAATTTTTGTCTAAAAAACTGTAAAACATGTATTTATGGCAGAAAATTAGCATTTTTGACTATTTTTTGTTGAAAAATTAACTTATTTCAACAAAAAATGGACATTCTCCAGTATTTTCCATCGAAGAGTATAGGGAATCCTATGAATACCATAGTATGTCTAAATATAGGATTGGAAAATCTTGAGCGGTCGCCCAATGAGTATCTATATGATCGACGATTTCTGGGGGGAAGGGGTTCCTATAGCACTACCCTGCAATTACATGTTATATGCTTAAATCTCTGATTTTTCTTACGAGATTCTTGATGAAAAAATTCTAAAATTTTCGACCAAAATGAAAAACCTGTTAACTTCAGAATTTCAGATTGCGGGGAAAAAATTTGGTTTCAAATTCGGAATTCGCCTAAAAAACCATTGAATAAACGTCCATACGTTTAATAGATCCCACCGAGTGAAGAGGGGTTCACATCATACATGTAACGAAGCCCCGAGGTCTGGGGGGCCGGGCGACTTTTTTTGGGCCGGGGGTCAGATCAGAATTTACTGAATAAAAAAGGAAATCCTTTTTGCAGTAAAGACGACTAATTTTAAGTTAGTTTATGTGTGCTTGGATTAGTGACTAAATTCTATGTTCGACGAAAAGTATGTATAAATATAATTTAATTTGGGAATTGTGATGTATTGTAAGCAGGGTTGGCAAGACCTGGGTTTTTGGGTTTTTCTGGGTGCATTTTTTTGACAAAATTTGGGTTTTTGGGTTTTTCTTAATTCTTTTAAAATGAGGATTTCATCGTTAATTTGAGGATTTCATCGTTAATTTCCCTGTGGCAAATCCAGAACGAGATTGAGGATTTCATCGTTAATTTCCCTGTGGCAAATCCAGAACTAGCTGACCAAAAAAGTGCTGTGTATCAAGAATTGACGCAATACATGATTGAGGCAAAATTACAAAAACAAAATAACTCATTTCGCTACCAGACCAGATGCTCGTCAAAAAGAAAAAGTCTGTCCTTGAGTATTGGCTCACAGATGGAGCTGACTGGCCGCTGGTGCAACGAATCGCTCTGAAGGTACACATAGATAACATGTTATTTGTTTCAATGTATTACATGTATAAAAAATTAATTGAGGTTTTTTCGCTCGTTGTCTCTACCGCATCTTCGGAAAGAAACTTCTCTACCTTTGGCTTAGTACTCTGCGTTGATACCACTGCT